>JAECUM010007379.1:0-37053 GCA_016617855.1 Megalonaias nervosa | reverse complement strand
ATATATATGGTAAATCCCTTTCAGAAAATCACATTAACATTAAATAAGCTAATACAGTAATGACCATTTAAATAAGGTTAATCTGATGCATGTCAATAGATCTACAATAGGTTTAATTGCAATGTCATTTTGAAGGAACCTTTAAAACCAACATTCATCTTTTGGGACTAGCCTATTAGCAGCAAGATTATCCCATAACTTTTCACAATTACGAGGTCAACCTTTTAAAATTTGAGTTTGAACAGAATTTATTCAAGAAAATTGGAGTCTCTGATCTAGTCATAAGTTCTGTATGTTCAGTGCTTTCCAATGAAGTACCTTGGGCTGCCTAACAGTAAATGAGTTTTTAACGGGCATTTGGATCATTCAATCTTTGTGTTATTCTGCTGCTTGTCAATATGCTAATTGTTCATTATAGTCCAGCATTGCTCTCCTTTTGACTGAGTTTAAAATTGTAATTCAGAGTATAAGCACAGTCGGGCATTACATTAAAAAAGAATTAATAATTTTGGTGTGTCTCCTTTTTCACTTGACCTGAGCTCTGTATACCTAAGATGTGTTTATCTTTGTGTTTGTCAGCAACATGTATTCAAATAACATTTCATGCACATTGATAGGACCAACCATATATTATCCCAGTATTGGAATTCTATAGACACTAATCATAGACAGAAAAGCATGGTTGTCATACTTGATTTGTTGTGAACACTTGACCCTTTTGGAACCACTAAAGATAGGGATACCTTTTTTGTAACTAAACACCTTGTCATAAAAATTCTTTTCGGAGCCCAACAGACACTACTGGTAGTTTTATTGAAGAATTCACATTGATGTGAGATACTTTATTTTAGAATGGTCCAGGTTGACCTTTCACATTGATTTATTTGCATTGTACAGATTTCTCTTTACCAATGTTGTGGATCGGTAGATGCAAGGGAAGGGTTTTTTTCATGAAAGAAATCTCAGCATTAAGTTTACCATTTATGTCTGACTCTACTACATTTATATTTCTTGTAAAATAATTGACAACATTATACCAGTTAGTTCATTGATAAATTTTAGTGAAATACCATGTAAATTACAGATACCTGAATAATATGTCGCATTACAAACAGTTTCTCATTATGTAACTCAAAATGCAGAATTTTTAGAAAATGCAACCAAAATTAAATAGGTTTTACAGAAATTGCTTGGTCACCCTGAAGGCCATAAAACTACATATATTTTATTTATAGGGAGTCTGTATGTCAGATTTGAATTTGGGACTTTGCAAACTGGCAGTACCAGAAATGGACCACTTCAAAAATAGAAAAGTAGCACAGGAATGCATGCCAAAGTATGATCATCATCATTGAGACTTGAAACCATTTCAGGGTTCTGAACAACACTGATTGTAGTTTAAAAAAAAACCTCAGGTGGTCTACTGGTTAGAGCATCCGCCTTGGATGCAGGAGGTTACAGGTTTGAACCCCAGCCAAGTCATACCAAAGACTTATAAAAATAGTACTAACAGCTGTCATGCTAGGGGCTCAGCATTGAAAGGTTAGTGTTCGGACTAGTCGGCCTGGTGTCAAAATAATGTGACTAGGTGGGACATCATGCTACATGTCTGCGGCATGATGCCTCAGTGCTAGACATCACTATAAACTGCCACACTGCAGACATCATAGTGATATGACTGAAATTTTTTTAAAGCTACATAAAAAATATAAATCACACATACACATAAAAATGTGATGTCATTCTTTGGGGTAAATTTTCCTGTCATTTAATTCAAGATCAAGATTGGAACCAAACAAATTAGGTATAAAACAGACCAAATGATACATATTCCAAAGCAAAACTAACTTGAAAATCATTTCTGCATATTTGTGATATATACGACACAGAGTTGATGTTACATTGTTGATTAAAGTTCATTACATATTTGACTAAGATGTGTTGGAGAGGTGGCTGTGTATTATGTTGTAAGAGTTAAAAGGCTAGTTCATTTTTCTCAAGAATTAAGAGGGCAAGTGCAAGCCCATTATTGCAAGCCACAGGCAGTAATCTGCTATGCACCTGTATCACACATGGCAGCCTGTGCAGATTTCCTCAGTCTTATGTATCATTTCAACATATTCACAGAGACATGTAATAAAAAATATTTCTGTTACCAAATTTGTTACTGTACGTTGTGTGTATAAAGTGCATCCAGAGTTTTGACCCATTATGAGCTGAAAAACTCAGTGTAACATGCATGTAATAGCCTAAATTTCAAACTCTTGATATTACTCTATTTTCCTTATGAAAGGACATTATGTGTTATTTTTGATAGTGTACTGATTGTTATTTTTTAAATGATGTTTGATTGGTTTATAACAGAACAGTGCTTGACTGTTTCTCAGTTCTTTTCTGTAAGTGCTTTAATACTTGCATGTTGCAGGGATTCGGGTGGCTGAGTGGTCAAAGGTGCTCACCTTTACAGATCACTGACATCTCACCTCAGTCAGCATAGGTTCGAGTCTCAGGTTTGTCCAACATGGGTATGTGAGAAAGCTTGCCAGTAGCTTCCTCTGGATCAGTGGTTTTTCCTGGGGGGGGGTGGGTGGGTTTCCTGGGTTCTTCCTCCACTGGATATACTGGCTACCATGTATAGCCTATCATGTGGTGAAATATGGTGTTAAGCCAACAGCAACAACATCTTCATTGTGGCTATGATTGTAAGCTTGTTTCTCAGTATAGGAGCTTCCTAAGTGGCCCATGTTGGTGTTTTGTGTATATTCATTCATATTCAAGACTAAGCACACAAGGCAGTGTGAAAGTTCAGGTCTTGTATTTATATTTATTTGGACTAGCATGACAACTCAGAAATGTATTTCATAGTATAAGCTAAAATGTACCCAGACAATGCATTGTAATTGTGTTGGGCACATCAGAGTTTGACCTTTGTGAACACCACACTGAGCCTGTGAGGCATTGGTAGCAGCGGATGGCCACGAAGTATACAATTCTGTACTGTAATTTAAATTGAGAAATAAAATTTTACAAAAAAATAAGTAATTGTAAATTTGCCTGGACAATACATTGTACTAAGTTTATTAAAGCTTCAGACAGCATTCATTACCTTGACAAACCATGACAAGTCATTGCATGATGCATAGATCATTGAATATTGTCACAAAAAGTATCAAATACCGTGATTTATGGTGAGAAATAAAACAAAGAACAAGGTTTATTTTCTAAAGAAAGATAAATTAATTGCAAATATACATGGACACTGCATTGTTTTTTTGCATCAAAACTTTTGTTCATATTGATTATCTTGAAAACCCATTCTAGTCAGTCAAGTATGGTCATAAAGAAGTATTAAATACTGTACTTTAAGTAGAGAAATGAAGCAAAGAACCAAGTTTATTTTCCACAGAAAAGTAAATGAATTGCAAATTTGCCTGGACGATGCCATTGGACTTATGTTTAATGTATCAAAGCATTGGCTGGCGCTCATTACCTTGACAAACCAATGCTGATCAAGTTAGTGAAACACTTATCACTGTATAGTAACAATCAAGTATAAAATATTGTGCTTTAAGATTAGAAATAAGACAAAGAACCAAGTTTATTTTTGAAAAAGTAGATAAGTTGCAAATTTACATGGACCTGCATTGCCCTTATGCTTAGTGCATCAAAGCTTTTGTCAGTGCAGAGTACGTTGAAAACACTCTGCTGAGTCAGTGAAACACAGATCACTTTATAGTAATAAAAGAAATATCAAATACTGTGATTTAAGATGAGAAATAAAACAAAGAACCAAACTTATTTTCCAAAGAAAATTAAATAAATTGCAAATTTACTTTGGGCTTTGTTCTTGTACTTGGCACATTAATGCTTTAGCCAGCACTGATTACTTGGAAAACAGAATGTTGAGTCAATGAAGCGATACAAAATAAAACAAATAACCAAGATAATTTTCCAAAAATGCCTTTAAGATACCCAAATATGGTATACTGGAACTTCTAAAGAATATTGGAGATGATTTCAACACACAGCAGTTAAAAAGAACAACAGGATAGAAGCAGTTGGCTTTTCTTGGATTTCTCGAGATTCCTTTTGACCAGTAGAATGTCATTTCCTTTGAAGGACTTTTGTTTATATCCCACCCTGTGTATGGAAGGGGCACATTGTGTGACTTATGTCTGTCTATCCCCATGTTCTGTCCTGTCTCATTTGATTCTGTACATCACAAATTTTGTTTCCACTCAATAACTTTTAAAAGACTTAAGGTGGCACTCTACACATATTACATACTTCTACCAGTGCAAGTAAGAGTGAGTATGGTGAAGATGTTTGTATTTGCAATATACACAGGGGAAAAAATGTTTGTATACTTTTATGCTACTTTCATGTACTCTGGCAGAGATTTCTTCACATCTTGTACTTGTGGAAATTGTACATGATCTAAGCACACAACTGACAAGTATGTCTGCTCCAATGTGCGACAGACATCAGCCTGAGCTAGTCAAAAGTATGCTGATGTTACTGAAATAGTGAAAATTAAAATTGCCAGAGTACCTGCTTCTGAAAGTTGAATGAATCAATTACAAAATATATAAAAAGTAGAAAAGGTTATTGGCTTGTTATTTTTTTGTTTGTTTTTAATTTACCTTTGAAGACCAGGAAGGAAAATGACCAAGCAGAGCTAGCTGCTTTTTAATAGGTGCACATCTGAAGTAAGGTCAAGCTGTATAGTCTATAACCCAAATTATACCCCATTAATCATACACCAAAATAAAATGAATTAAAAGTTCTTTTGACATTATCCAAGATATACGTTGTCTTTTTTAAATAGCCAGTATAATCACTGAGAAAAAAACCAGGGAAATTCCTTTTCTTTAAAAATTGAACCCCATTCAAAGTATGAAATTGTAGAGCACCACATAATGGATTTAAATCAAATCTGGCAAGAAGCTTCACATTAAGAAGACCTTGGTCAAGTTTGATTTTCACTTTTTTTTCTGGCAGAATTTAACAGAGTTATAGTCCCTGTTTGATTTAGAACTTTGCCTTCACCTTTATTTCTGTTCAGCAACTTTTAAAGAACTTAACAGATTGAAATCAAATTTGGTATGAAGCATAACATCAAGAATACTCTACGTTAAGTTTTCATCATTTTCTGGCAACATTTAATGGAGTTATGGCCCCTGTTTGACAGAGATCTGGTAGATCTGCCATTTTAGTTTTGTTCAGGACCCATTCATGGTGGTTGATAAGGAAATTGTAGCAAACAATTCTATACTCCGACTCAGTGACTCAACATCTGATTCAGAGTATATATTACCTGTTTATTGAAGCAATTAATAAATCCACAACCCTTGTACCATTATCAGCTTTTCCAGTTTTGAGTCTTCTCTACTGGGATTTGATTTCCTCATGTATTCCCATTGAGAAATTTGGACATGTGAGTTGACATTTTTTCATTCCTGTATGCTACAGTACTTTAGAAATAAATACACTATTGTTTTTTCTGAAGATTTCATATTTTCTTCTTTACATTTTCTGTCGATGGTCATCAACCATGTGCTCCCAGCAGATGCCCAAGCTAATTGAAATCAGCAAGACATTTCTGTTGGCCAAAGAAATGGAACAACTTTCACTTGTTTAGGAATGAGAATACAGTATTCAGTAGGCATTGGGATGTTCTCGATTCAGTCAGTTTAATATCAATATTAATGATCTTCTGTCATCATTTTTTGTGGTCTTTTTTTGTACACCTGTCAGGCACCATAAAAGAACTTTATTGCACCAGAGGTGAAATAAAGGATCATTAGTGCTTATAAAGAGTTCATTAAGTGTGCATTAGGATAAGTGGGCCATGGACTCCTGTGGATAAGAAACATGAAGGACAGAAATTTTATTGGTTGAGAAATATAACTTGCCTTATAAAGATCTTTATCAGCATTTTGTTATCAGTTTCAAGATTTTGAAAAGAAAATGTAAGTTGATTACAAGAAATCATGATGCAGGGAAGTTTTAGGGATCCTTAAGGGTGAACAGAGAGCCACAGTCAGATAAGTAAAATTTAAAAATCATGCAAATTTTCAAGGTTTAAGAATTTATGTTTAAAAAAATTGGCTGATTGATTTCTTCAAAATGATGAGTCCAGGTTCCATTTTCAGTCAACCTAGACAATCCCTTCTGATACAGTATATGATGTAGCTTCAAGTACATTCTTATCACTAAGGTGGCAAAAAGATAAAGATCCTATCAACATAAGGAAATTACAACTGTGAAGTAGTGTATACATCAATTCATCAGTGAATTTCAGACAATTACGACATCTGTATCTGACTAGCCTCGTAGTGCTCATCAACAATCATGTGTGACTTGCCGCATTATGCCCACTTCTTGTGTATAGATTGTTGTTTCACTTCAGTAGGTCTCAATCACTCATCATACATCATTAAAGAATGGAATTCACAGATATACTTTATTTTTGATAATTGGAAACATGTAAGTTAGGCTGAATACAATAACACTAGCTTGTTGAGCTAAGTCTGTGTAGAGTTAAAACATAATTGACTTTTGTGATCGAGGTTTACCAGTTACATGCTATAATTTATTCAGAAGGATATGATATAAGTTTTTGACGACAATCAGATTTGTCAAGGTAAGCTGTGAAATTGTATGGGATCTATTGTTTAATGCCTTAACATTATATTCTCATTGAATCTTCATTATCATCTATAAAAATCTCAGGAACTGACTTACCTAGTAGCTGGTCAATGAATTAATCCTTCCTTATGCATCCATTAGGGAGTCACAATAATTGAAGTATTTTTTGATATACTTGAATTTAAAGAACCAGATACCCTTATAAGTTTATTTTTGTGGTACTGTGAATATGAGCATTTTCTGTGCTTTTGAGCAATAAATGGAAACTGCATTATCTTTCAGATATGGATAGAACTTTTTGCCAAGGATATCTCATTTTCTATCGTTCACTTTTCTTCAAAGTTATGCCCCCAGCACTACACTGTCAACAGCTTGGAAACAATTTTGGTGTGTTGAATTACACAATCTTTCTTGTGATCAGACATTTTTCAGCATGTCAAAAATGTAATTTATTGCAACAGTATAAGTCATCTGAAATTTATGACTCTCTTAAATCGATGATATTTCTATGGTCAGCCAATGAATACACATGAAACTGAGGTGAACTTATAGGGTTGGGGGTGCTGAAGAGTAAATTTCATCTTATAAACTTTGACTTTTGGGCAAGTTTGTATATAATAAAAAAGAAAATTTTCTTGTCTGGCATAAAAATTGGATATATTTCATGTTGTGTACATTAAGAAGGATTAAAAAAAATTCTTTATATTTCCAGAATGGCTACTAACAAGGAATGTTATTTTGTCATTCTAAAGTTCTGTTGTTAAGATAATTTTAAAATATTTTTTATTTTTAATATTATATATACTCCTCCAGAAATCAAAGTTAACTGATGTGAGAGAAGTATAAATCTTGTATCTTTTGGCTCAGAGGTTCTTGAACTGAGGTATGTGGACTGCTTGTGGCCCTTCATTCAGGTGGTCCAGATGAAGGTTGTGGAACAATTGAAAAATGGTACAATCAACATTAGGAAAGATCACTAAGCAGTCCATTGAGACCCTTAGCAAAGTTCTAGTGGTCCACAAAATAAAAAAGTTTGAGAACCACCATTTTAATTCATTTGGCCATAAGACCAAGCATGGCCTTGCATCTGCCATGTTGTACATCAGCCTCATGTGTTGACTGTCCATGAACAATTACTTCTTACCGCTCTGGAGTCCATATTTCTGATCAGTCAAACTTGGAATTAATGTTTATATCATTAGGAGCTGTTGCATGTTCAATAATGAGTAATATCTATGCATATTAATGAGAGTATTTTTGCTTCTGATTGACTGAATTTATTACCATTCTGGAGCATATTTCTCATTCAGTTTTGAACATATTTGGAATATATCCTTACGTCATTAAGATCTTGGATATGTTCAGTAATAAGTGAGATCCATGCACACAATTAGGTGATCTTGTATCCAATTGGCTGAGCTTGTTACCACTCTGGAGGTCATATTTCTGATCCAGTTTTAATCAAACTTTAAATATGGGCATTTGTCATCAGGATCTTGGACAGGTTCAGTAATGAGTGTGATGCATGAATATTAATGAGATGATCTTTTATCAGATTGGCTGAGCTAGTTGTCATACTGGAAACTATATATTTAATCCAGGTAATATCAAACTTGAAATATGAGTTTACTTCATCAAGAGCTTGGATAGATTTGATATTGTACAAGATCCACACATATTAATAAAAGTATTAATCTTGCATCTGATTGGCTGAGCCATGTCTGCTATCAGATTCTAATCAAACTTTTAGAGCATATGTTTGTTGTATCTTGGTCATATTCCATAATGAGCAAGATCCATGTACCTGTATATTAATATGGTGATCTGGCATATGATAGTATTTTTTTTATTACTTTAAAGGTTTTATATTTGGTGAGATTTTGATCAAACTCGGCACTATGTATTAGGGTTATGGGAGAAATGTATGCATATGATGATGTGATCTTGCATCTGATTGGGTGAACTTCAGCAATCCAACAACTACCGGTATATTTCTGATCAGATTTTGAACAAAAGTTATTAAATTGTATATGAGCAAGATCTACACATTAATGAGGCTAGCTTGTATGTGACTGATCAAGCATGTTGCCACTCCGGAGATGGATATCCAAGTCCAATCAAATTTTGCTCCACTTTAAGTTTATATTATAATTGTTGTAGATTCAATAAAAATTGAGGTCTGCACATATTAAAGAAATACTTGCCAATGATTGGCTGTGCTTGTCATCTTCTAGATCTTGAAATGAGTTTGAATCATATAGAGCTTGGATGACTTGATTGTGAGAAAGAGACTGTGCATATTAACTATGCCTTTTCCTTTAGAAAAGAGATTTATTTGGATATAGTTATAAACTTTGCAAGATCGTTTACATACATGTAGGAAGTGTTCCTACAGTAATAAATAAGCCTGCTTAACAAGATGGTCACTTGTTAAGCTGTGTAAGCCAGGCCAACTTTGGCTTCTTGTTTAATGTTTTCAGTGTCATCAAAGATATTTGCACATCCAATATGACCACCTACGTGATCTTGAAAATCTTGTTATTGCTACTTCTCCTGAATGAATGGTCATATCAAAATGGGGATTCTACTGAATGACTTCTTATGATATCTAAGTTGGTCTGAAGTGAAAATCGTGCTGCTGAGACATTCAGTATGGTCACCACAGTGCCCATCTTGAAAATCTTGTTATCGCTACTCCCGAATGATCTGTGAAATGTGGTTTTCATTGAAATACATCTATGAGGTCAAGTTGGTTGTAATTGGAAATGGTGTTGATCTGACTTCCAATATGACTACTATATGGCCATCTTGAAAATCTTGTTATAGCTTTGCTTCTAGATGGCTGAACATAACAATATTGTGCTTTCAGCAAAAGACATAATGTCTTGTTGGTCCAAAATGGAAATGGTGCCAGTCTGATATCCAGAATGGCCACATTGGGAGCCCTTCTTAAAACCCTGGAGTCTGTTAGTTTCTGAAAATGGAATGTCATAGCAACATAGAATTTCTACAAGACTTTCTATGATGCTTTGATATTCCTAAATGAAAATGGTGCCAATCTGACATGCACAGCAGCTAATTTGAAAATCTTGTTATTGCTGAAGAATATCAAAGATAGTTTAAGCACTCAAGAGTTTAAAGGAAGAAATGGTCTTATCTTGAATTCCTGTAAGTTCTTTTCAGCCAGTAATCAGTTCATTTGAAGGACTCTTGTTATTTTTGTGTGTGTGACTTGGCATCATCGCTGATGATCAGCATATTGAATGGATGAACATGGAAAGTATTGTTCAATCGCCTGTTGGAGGGACTTGAAACACTTTATCAGAAATTAACAATCCAAAGCATGAGGAAAAAGACTAGGCATATTCCAAGATTGGAACATCTTTGCTTTCAACATGAGAAAACCATATCAATAAAATTCCATGTCTTGAAATATTTCTGGAGAAACTAGGGCTTTGTTAATTAAAGTACAATCTATTCATTAACTTCATCTTAGATTGTTTATGATGGCTTCAAAGGAGTATGCATGACAGTGATATAAAATTAGAGAGCAAATAATGCCACGAGTTTTCCCCATTCCACATATTGAGTAAGCTGATGTTTATAGTCATATAATGTAGCAGATGTGATGTTTTACCCAATTTATTTTAATGAACATACTGACGTTTCCAGACTTAGCATTAGAAAATGATGCCATGCCAGGCTGCAATGTTCTGCCCAATAAGCACATATGGTTGCAGTCCTCGAAGACATCATAAATCATACATTTTTCTGACATGTACTATTACTGGGAAAATGTTTGACATTTTGTTTAACATTTTCCCATTTCCCTATTGATAACCTCCCCCCCCCTCAAAATATCAACATTAAAATGGGATGTCTTGTGTAATAAGACTAAATTAGTTACATATAAATATCTGAATGGCAGTTTTTCTGTTTGAATAATCACAGTTGTTCTAATTTGAATGTTTGATTATTTGTTTCAGCTCTATTCATGACATTTCTGGAGATCTGCAATGCATTTGCAACATTGGCTGTGTTTTATTTGATATAGAAAGCATTGATAAACAGATTTTATGGGCACTTCAGTAGATTTATTGAGATTATGTGTAACTTGGCAAAACTGAAGTGAACTTTTTCATTTTGGGGCCAATTTAATGTCTTGACTCAGTTTCTACCATTGATTGAAAACTAACTGTCTCAATAAACAAATTATGTTATAAATTAGGTTCTGCCCAAGTATGTGACTTATTCCATGTTGCTTGTGAGCATTGCATATCCTTTGATGTTTTATTGTAACTTTTATCTAAACTGTGGCAGTTACTACTTAATTTTAAAAGTAGGATGAAGTCTTTTTCAAATGAAACTCTCCATGTGTAAGACCAAGGGTAATCCATGATGTATCTACATTGTTATTAACTGTGAACAGGACTTCCTCGTTCATTAACATGATGTAATTCAGTTTATTATGCCGATTGGTGGAAAATAGTCCAAATAGGGACATAATTCAATGTCATGAAATAAGTGCTACATCTTCAACAAGATGTTCCAAAAATTTAATACTTTTTAAAAATTGCCTGTTACTTAATTTTTATCAATTGAAATTTGTGTTCTAGTTCTTAGTTCCTTTTAAGTGTAATCATCATAATGCAATGTGTCCTCTTGTAATTAAATGTAAAAAAAATGTGTCAATCTACTGTAACAGCTATGTCCGCGAGTGTTTCTCTGAGAACTTAATTAAGTGCCCACCGTGTTTTGATATTGGACTAGCAGAAGCATTTGTTATATTGTTACACTGAATAAAAAGCAGGCCTCCTTTTCTGTTGTCACGTTAATTAAGTCTTTTGAATGAAATAAAGGAGGTAGAATAAAAAAAAAAGAAGTTAAAAGGCATGCAAATCCTACAGCGGCCCTTTTTGTATGTCGGGTAACTCAGATCATATGATCAATCGAAAACTAAAACTGTTATAAATTTTATTGTATATGTAAACCAATCAAATTACCTTAAATTATACTCAATCATAACTGTGATTAAAGAAAGCAAGGCAGCCAAGCAAAATGGGGGGCCCCAAGTGGTCTAAAGCCCTCACTGTTACGGATCACTGCCATCTTACCTCTGTCTTGTGTGGGTTCGAGTCTTGGGCTCGGCCAGTGCATAGCTGCCAACCCTCATGATTTTGGCATGAATTTCACGACTTTCCACAACGAGTCACAGATTCATGCCACATGCAAAAAAATCATGAATTCCCCAATTCTCAGTTATTTTAAGTTTTCCCATTAAGTGCTAGTCGTGATATCGGCAGTTGCCGAAACAGTTCAGTACTGCTAGAAACGATATTTGTAGAATTATAGCTGATTCATACAGTTGGCCCGGTAGCACGCGTGTAGCATATTTTAATCTATATATATATATATAATAGTAGTTTTACAAATGCTTTTGAAAGAAACGGGGGCCTTACCGGAATTTTTCTCAGCGTATCGACTGCCAACACTGATTTGAATTATTGTTCAGCATCACTTCTTGAAAATGTCTTCACCACCAAGGAAAAAGAAATGTAATGCACAGAATGTGAAGTTTACTTTGGAATATACCAAAACGTTGCTATGCATTCAGACATCAAATACCGATATACATCATGCTTTTTGCACACAGTGTGCCACAAATTTTAGCATTGGACATGGTGGCAGGGACAATGTGAGTAAGCACATTGGTAGCAAAAACCACATAGAGGTTGGGAAACTACATGAAGACAGCTTTTTCGAGTGTTGGAATTTTTGAGATTGAAAGATTAGCATATATTGTAATTTGCTCGAGTTCACAGTTTTCCGTGCATGCGCCGACACCACTAATCATTCACCATTTGACACTTCATCTTCTGGATTAATACCATTTCGTAATTAAGCTACGCTGCAGTTAAAATGTTTTCACCTACAAGGAAAAAGATATGTATTCCACAAAAAGTGAAGTATAGATTGGAGGACACCAAAATTTGGCCTAGCATTCAGCCATCAAACATTGACGTACAAAAAAAAGTTTCGACATAGATGATTATCTCACAAAATAAATGTTGCATGGTTTTGATAAAAAGGAATCTTATTTGGTTCCCTGCTTCGGAGACCCCTAGTTTCGCAAAATACTATTATACATCACTCTGGGAACCTAAGACTAATCAATAAAACAAAAAGCCATGATGTAATACATGAATGATTTCATGTACCATGTTTGGGTGCTGAAACCAGTTGGAATCAAGTTATCGATCTTTCAGATGTTGGACATTTTGAAAAATAAATGTAATTTATAGAGAACAACTTAATCAGAAAAGCACTTTATTGACAATTTTTCTCGACTCAATTATAAAACGAGGTTTCAGCCATTAAACAGCCCAGTCCTTCCCCCCAAACCATGGTTTTCTGGATGTCTAGCGGGTTTATGGAGATTCCTCGATAACTCACTCCCTCGCTTATATATATATATATCTTTTGTTGACTTGAAATCACATAAGCACCAGAATTAAGTTTTGTTGGCTATTTCAGGAAGTAGTGCCATTTTTATTTTACAGATGTAATACTTTTTTTTTTATGGCATTGAATATCATACCACATTTCCCTGTGATATCACTTTTTATGATAAGGAAAGGCTTGTTATGATTAAATCAGAGAACTTCCTTCTGAATTTTGCAGTTGCGACAATTGTCAGTTTTGTACTGATGTGCTTTCGTATGTGTACTCACACATGCACACCACACTCTTCTATATGTTCATATTACACTATATTTCCTTTGATAACTTGATCACATAATAATGATTATTTGATAATTTTTTGAGGTTAAGTGAATGATATATCAGAATGGTCTTTTATTGAGATTCATGTAATCTACTCAATGCGTTCAGTTGACAAGTTTAAAGATACAAAATTTACACCAATGTGTGCATGTGTGAAAAAGTCTCAGTGGTTTAATTTCAATTTTGTTCTTTGAAGTCATGGCTTGAAAACATAAAGCTTTCAGTTCTGTTTTCTTCACATCATGGTTAGTATGTAAAAGAAATAAAGAACTTCAGAGGTTTACTTTTTATTTAACATACCTCATTGTGTCCTAAGTTAGTTAGGTGTAATTTAATCTTGTCAAAGTCCTTATCTTTGAAATTACTGTGACTTATGAACATTAACATTGTAGGTTATTTTAAATGAAAAAATAAACAGTTACTTAAAGCTAGGCGGTTTCCTATTAAATTAACTTCAATGAATGAGGAAGAGATTATTTAATAACCAAGGTTTTTTTTGAAAAACAAATATTTTTTTTTTAGTTCAGCAATCTTTTTAGTATGGTTTTGTAAAGCATACATTTGAGTCAGTTGTGATACCCTAGATGGGACCAGAAGAACTTACAGGATGGCCTGTCCATCATCCGTTGCCTGTCTGATGTCTATTCATCCATTAGCACAAGTTTGTTATTGCTACTCCTCCTAAACTACATAGAGGAATCCAATGAAACATTAGAAACACATTCATTTCAATGTCTAGTTAGTCTGAAATAATAATAATGGTGGTTCAGTATCCAGAATGGCCACCATAGCAGTGATCTTGAGAATCTTGTTAATCTTGTTATAGCTGTTCCAGAAGAATGTGTCATTATGTCAACATGGGATTTTTACTAATAGACTTCTTATGATGTCTAATTGATCCTAACTGAAAATAATGCTGATCTGACATCATATATGGCTGCCATTGTTTGAAAATCTTGTTATTGATCAGAAATTCATATGTTATGTGAACATCTGTATTTTCACATGATTACTTCTTATGTTTATCTAGTTGGTCCTGAATGAAAATGGTGCCAAACTGACATTCAGTATGGCTGCCATTGTGGCCATCTTGGAAATCATGTTATTGCTACTCCTCCTGAATGGATAATTCTATCAATATGGGGGTTGTAGCAGAAGACTTCTGTGATGTCTGCTTGGTCATAAATGGAAATAGCGCTGATCTAAGAACCATTATGGCCTCCATGGCGGCCCTCTTGAAAATCTGTTACTGCTTCTTGTGGCCAGAAAGTCATATTGGTTTGGAGTTTTCACCAGGAGGTCTTGTATGAATTCTTGTCAATCCAAAATGAAATTAGTGGCAATTTTATATCCAGAATGGCCACCATGGTGACAGACTTTAAAATCTTGTTATTGCTAATCCTCCTAAATAGATGGCCATATCAACTTGGGGTTTTATGATATATGGTTAGGTGGCAATCTAAAAGCCAGTATGACTGTCATGATGACCATCATAAAAATCTGTTCCTGCTCCTTATTAATGGATGGTCATATTGACATGGGGATTTAATTTAAAAGACTTTCTAATACGTTTGATTGGTCCTAGATAAAAATGTACTGAGTTTACATTAGATATTACTGCTACAGCAGTCCGTTTGAAAATCTTGCTATTGCTTAAGAATGTTAGAGATGGTTTGAACTGGGGGTGAAATGATACACATGTGCCGCAAATCGATAAGATTCATGATTCACAGCCTGTGATATGATACATATCGATACACATGAACGTGATGGTCTTTTCATCTTTGGAAGGTAGGTGGTGCTCTTTCATGTAGACATTCTGGTCCTATTTCCAGTATGCAGATGATAGATAGACATATAGTTATCATGTATTTATATGCAGTTCTCATTAATGAGAAGATAACAACAATACTTTCAAACAGACTACCTGTTGGTTGCGATGAGTTTTATCCAACATTTTAGGCCATTTAGTGTTGGCTATATATTTATCTCCCTTTGTTTTAATACAACATAAATGATTTGAAAACATCTTATTACCAATTCCGTGTCTCACTTTCATTTGGAAGGTATTACAATTATATCTTCAAAACAGAAGAAATAATGCAATTTCCTCACGAAAGAAAATTTCATCTAGAACAAATCCGGGCATTGGAATAAGGTTGAATACCAGCAAAATTTGTCACATTTTACTTTCTGCCAATGTAAAAGACTGCTGCAGCCACAGGTACTTGTATTTGTTAGTGAAGAAGGAAAACAGTTGACTACACCCAGTCCTATTCTACGATTTTTTTTAAACTTAAAAAAGATAATCAACTTGAGCAGTTTGAAACCTGTCCTGTCACTCATTCTTTGCTAATTTCATTTATTCCATCAGTACCTTCATTCACTGTTAAATATCTCGGCATAAAAAAGAGAAATTACAGATTTGTTCCCCATGTACAATTTAAGAAGAGATGATGACAGGATTGTATCTTAAGGGAGACCCCCTCCCCTGTTATCAAAGAAAAAAGAAGGGGGAGGAAGAAACGGTCATAGGTCAATATTTATCTAAACTTCAGTATCTTTCTTTCTTTCTTCCTGCTTTGCTTTTTTAGAGCTCTACTGAAATCAACATCTTAGATGCCACCTCTAGTTGTATAAGCATTAATATGTTAATTAATTCTGAGCATACTCTGCTCCTTTTCTTTGTAGCAATATTGTTCTTTGCTTCTTTCTGAAGGGGCATATACATAGCTAGCTTTGTCAGCTTGAATATGTTGGGAAACTGATCTTTGTGACTGTTGTTTACAATTTTCCAGAGCTCACAGATACATCTGCTCCAAAATAGGATTTTTCACTAACATAAACTTCTTTGTTAAATCTGTAGTTTACTGACTACTATGCCAAATTTCTTATCTGTTCCATAATGCTGTATTTAGTCCATCAATGCTTGTGCAGACAGAGGTATTAAAATAAATATCTTTTCTTATTAATTTCATTTTTTACCATTATTTTATTCAATTTACCTTAACCCTGATATGGATACATGTATATGGTTTTACAGCATATGAATCGCAAGGCAAAAAATTGATTAATTAAAAAAAAATGAAAATTGCATTATACTTTTAAATTGTCTGTATTTTAATTTGGCTCAGTATTCTGCCATTTGTACATTTAATTTCAAAACACCATTGAAAGGGTCATGCCATCTATTTTTTGTCCATCCAGCATGTACATCTGACTCATATTTAACACCATTTTGGGCTCAAAATCACTCACTGGTATTTCCATTAATGCATTCCCAGCGCCAATAATCTGATATGCTTCATAACTTTAAAAATTATTGTCATCATCACTATCATCAGCAAGTATTTGCTGAACGAAATTGTAATGAACCATGCCTGGAATCAGACATTTTGGATTTTCTAGATAGCCCCTATTTTTAACAAGTATTTGTAAAACTTTCTTCGTGAATGGTTCCAACAACTCCATAATGCTTATTCCTGGGCACGTTGTGCTAATCAAATTTAGTTTCACAACCATTCATGTTATGTTTGAAGTTGAAGAACGCAGATGTGGAACAGTTGCTATCCGAAAAACAGATGTTGTGACAAGAATGGTTAAATAAAATTGTATACTTCATTGAGCACATTTTCATATGTGGGACTTTAAACAAATTTGTGGGAGTTCTTGCATTTCACTTTTCTCCAAGCATGCAAATGCGTACAAATTTTGCACGATTCACGCAATGGCACACTCTGACATCATCTCCACGTAAGTACTTGACATATCTAATGACTTTCCCCATGAAGTCTCTCTCTTGCCCTGCCAATACTTCCTGTTTGTCATGCAGAGAATCAGATACATTGATTTCTGATTGGTGGTTATTTTTTAACCTGGAGCAAAACAAGCAATAACCACAAATGAGAATTTAATTTAACATATTTCACCATGCAACACACCGGTAGCATAGCTTTCAAATCAACCAAAGGAGTCAAGATACAATTCAAAGTAGAAACTTCTGTGAAAGTGGGTATTAAATGATGAGTAAAGTACTTCGTTATACATGTGGAACACGTTTGGAATGTATAGTATATGCTGAATATACTTCTGGGTTAAGATAATTAGCATGGAAGGTGGGGGGGGCAGATTACGAACCATGTCATCGTTTTAACTTGTAGACAGCAAGTGGGTATTCTCAAAACAGTCTTTTTCGTTTTTACTAATAAACATGAGTGCTTGTGACTGCAAATGCTGTTTCAGATGGATTATAATTTTACTGAATAATGAGGTAACTAATAATAATTATTCATGACTGCTGAAGACTAAAATAACATGCATATGGTAAGTATCATTTTGTATTGATTCTCAATCTCTTGTATTAGTATGTGTATTGTTTCAGCAAAAGTATCGATGCATCGATATATCGATGAATCATTTCACCCTAGTTTGAATACTCAGCATTTGAAAAGAAGAAATGGTCTTATTTTGTATTCCTCAAACTTCTTTTTAGCCAGTAGAGTGTCAGTCTCTTCAAGTGACTTATTTAGTTCTTGGACACTCCTATGTTATAAATACTTACACAAGCAGTCTTGTCTTTTTAAACAAAAGTAAATTATTTTTTTGCTAATATAGTTTTACTGCCATTGTGGACATATAGTATGATAATGTAAAATAAATTCATGTTATCAGCACACACACAAAATCTTTTGTTTCTGTGTAAAAGTCAAGTCTTAGCAACAGATTTTCTTACAGAGTTGATTTCAGTTTTCAATATTATCTGAATGATGCCTTCTTTTATGTTGAAAATCAAAAATTAAATTCAGATGTTATAATTGCTAAAGACGATTCCTCGTAGGCAGTCCCACTTTGTCATTTGTACTCTGGCATATGGAATTATATTAAGAATTATATTGAATTAAATGAAAAAGAAAGAAAAGCTTGCTTGTTTGTAATTTAATCTTTTTTATTATGAAATTTTACCATAACCAGATTCATGCAGATGTCTGCCAAATTTACATATTTAGAGGCATGTGTTATACGTCTCTGTTTACTGGATTGTAAGAGGAATGCGTTGAAAATTGATCATGTTAAATTGTGACAACTGCAGCTGAAAAAACATTTATCGTTCTCATTCTTGTGTATGCTGACTTGATTGATCATTATATGACATAAAAAGATGTTATGATTGCTGATATGCAGTATTAATAAACAGTTCAAATTATTTATGTTTAATGGGAATGACCTTCATTCAAATTGTAAGAAAACTGGTAGATATGATCTTTGTCATTTTGATTATTAGAAGACTGGTTGCTTGTTGTTATTCTGATTATAAGAAGACAGATAACCGGCTGTCATTCTGTATATAAGAGGACCGGTAGCTTGCTGTCATTTTGATTATTAGAGGACTGGTTGCTGGCTCTCATTCTGTTTATAAGAAAACTGGTAGCTGGTGATAGGAACATCGCCCAGTCATTTCCATCAAGTTGTGAAATAATCTTGGAAGTAGTTGTAGGGATACACACCAATTTGAAGTGTACCACATATGCTGTGACAGCAAAGGCAGAGATTGTTCCAATTGTGACTTTGTCTCCTTCCACCATGATATTGTTCAATGTGAATGAAAGCAGTTCACAATATAGTGCTCAATGGTGACAAAATTATATCAGAGGTTTCTTTCTTGAACTGATGGAAAAGGCAGAGGATGTTCTGATCGTGGTATCCAGCTGTCATTCTTATTGTAAAAAGACTGGTAACTGGCTGTCATTCTGATATATAAGAAGACTGCATGGTATCTGCCTGTCATTCTGGTTTAAAGGAGACTGGTAGCTGGCTGTCATTCTGATTAAAAGAGGACTGGCAGCTGGCTGTTATTCTGATTTTAAGAAGAGCTTGCTGTCATTCTGATACAAAAATACTAGTAGCTTGCTGTCATTCTTCTTATGAGAAGACTGGTAGCTAGCTGTCATTCTGATTATAAGAAGACTGGTAGCTAGCTGTCATTCTGATTATAAGAAGACTGGTAGCTGGCTGGCATTCTGGTTATAAGAAGACTGGTAGCTGGCTGTCATTCTGATTATAAAAAGACTCAGGTAGCTGGCTGTATTATAGGTTTTAGGCTGCGTCAAGCCCTAGTTAAGCCAATGTTGCCTGGTTGCGTTCACAGTCACATTTGTGATTAGAGTTAAGGTTGCTAAATCTTAACAAGAAAAGAACCTTTTGTGATGGATTTGAATACCTGTATAAATATTGAAGACTTGTAAGATATGCTCCATTCCACTAGAATATAACCATCCCTTGTGAAGTGCTTAGACGTACGTTGTAGTAGACATTAGCATACATATTTAGGACTGTTACTTTTTAGGTGTTGAGTAGATCTTTGTGCATTTAGAGCCTAATAAATCTGACCATCTTAATTTTGATATAACACATCCATTAATGGATGTACTTTCCCAATTTAGAAGCCAGTATTTAGAGAAGGGTAGCAGAGCTTTCATTTAATTGATATAATTGTACTTGTTTTGACTTAAGATTTGTATCTTTATTATTCCTGTACCCTCCTGATTGTTTGTACCCCCTGACTCATTTTGAAAATGAAAAGCATGAAGAATATGAAAAAAATTGCAAAACACTTTGTTTTTCCATTCAGTAATTTATAATTTCTTACCTGATTCTTACCAGGAGGTCTCTAACACTGTCATCTTATTGGCATTTAGAACCAAATGGAGGATGTTGATGGAAACAACTGGACAGACTTCTCACTGTCCTTTTCCAGTTTCATGAACAGTCCATTTCAATTATAACCGTCATCTGCATCCAATATTTGTAATGTCTAGTTTTTAATATCTCTAAAAATACTGAAAAAATAAAAAAGGAGGAACTCTTGTATTCATGTGTTCAAAGAGATGTAACTCCTAAATTTATGGAATTATTCACAACTTATCGAAGATGGTGAACTACATCACATCTGTTGCCTGAAAACATAAACTCGTCTATGCAAATATGGCAAACATGTTACTAAAGAAAGTCCTGTTTGGTTTCAAATGCCAAGAACTTGAGTGTGTCATTAGTGCCCCCCTAGTGACAGCCAGGTTAGAAATTATAAATTGATGAATGAAATTAATAAGTTTCTTGAATGTTTATATCTCTGATGCATTTTGTTTGTAAGATTGATAGCGGGGTAGATACAGATGCGAGGGAAGGCAAATACTATAGATATTTATTTTTGACTTTTATAAAAGATTTTGATATCTAAATTTGAGGATTCATTGATAGTTGTTTACTTCATGCTGATAAAAGAATGGATGTATGTCTGTATGTATAGGGTATAATGGCACATCAACACAACCATGGCTATGTAGTACAGAATTAGTTTAGGTATTTTCCAAAATGGTATTTAAAGAAAGACAAAGATGTGGCAAGAAAGTGTAAAATTCTTAATACAAAAAGTTAGATGATCATTCGCATCTTGAGTTTCAGAATATACTAAGAGTACAGTATTAAGTTAATATGAATTGTGTCACCATCCCTAGGTTTAACTGCTAACTTGATACTGATTTATTATTCTTTTGAGCAAATAATTCTGCTGTAACATCTATTTAATAAAACATTATTGTCTCCTCTGCATTTAGAAGATAAATATATTGATTGTTTTTTCATTATCAAACTCAAATAGGCCAGCAAATTCCTATCACCAGTAAGTAGTACTGACCATTCCATGTGGCATCCAACAACATTTTAAATCTGATGGGAAAAGCACCAGGTAACATAGCCTATGTTCAGCAGGCCATGGGGCACTCAAATGTGAAACTTCTAGCATGATCCAGCATTCATGAACCCCATGGGTTTTGGTCATATCAACATATAGCAAACTGATACAGCATTCTGTAGTTCATGGGTTCTGGTCACATCAGTATATTGTGACCTGATCCAGCATTTGTATAACCCTTAGATTCTGGTCACAAGATTTTTCAGACCCCCCAGGCTTTATTCAACATATGGTGATCTGATCCAGCTTTCTTGTAGCCCCGGGGTTGTGATTACATCAAGATATAGTGACCTGATAAGTATTTATGTAGCCCATGCATTCTGGTCACAGCATAAAGTCATCTGATTCAGTATTCATGTAGATCTTAGTTCAGGGTTGCCTTTATTCAACATATAGTGTCCTGGTCCTGTTTGTTCATTTTGTCCTTGTTTTCTGATCTTTCTTTATTTAGCATATTCATCTGATTCGGCATTCATGTAGCCTTTGGGTTCTGGGCTACCATTATACAACATATAATACCTGATCAGTACTTGTGTAGCTCTTGAGTTCTGGTCACAACATATTGTGACCTGATGGGGCATTCATATAGCCCTTGGATTCAGGTCACAGCATGCAGTGACCTAATCCTGCATTCATGTAGTCAATGGGGTCTGGTCATAAGATTTGTCAGACCCTCTGGGCTACCTTTATTGAACATCTGGTGATCCAACATCCTTGTAGCCCCTGGGTACTGGTCATATCAGCATGTAGGAACCTTATCCAGCATTCATGTAGCTGTTAGGTTCTTGTCACAGATTTGTGATACCCTTCAGACCTGCTTTCATGATAAGATTGACCAGAATTTACATCATGCACTGAATAATTATTTTCATTTTCTTCTATAATGGATGGGAACTGTCAGGTATTTTTCACTTGTTTTCCGTCCATTTATGTTTCTTAATATGTATTTCATGCATTAAAATATGCTATAAAACTAATTAGTTTTAATGTTATTAAGAAAAAGTTATGTTGTTGAACTGTCTGTCCATGATGGTCTACTGGTTCACCCTAGATAGTGGTATATCTAATGTGGATGCTTCTTTAAATAATAATAATAATAATAATATTATTATTATTATTATTATTATTTCATGTTAACATATTTAACTTTAAAAGCTGATCTTCCATATTATCTTCATAAAAATATATGCATGTTACATTTTTATATACATTGTTTAAAATTTGGAATCTTAATTAAAACTGATTAAAATGACAGCTGATATTATTAGTTTAAAACAAAAATGAAGGGCAAAATGAGTATACAGTAAAATCAAATACAAGTCTAGATATCATAAGGAGTGAGTCAGAAGGTAATCGTGGTAGAGCGAATTTACGTTGAATTTCTGGTATCAGTTTGAAATATTCTGTAATTTTTTGATCCAGTGAAGCCCAAAATTTATTGAAATAGGAAGAGCAAGATTGTTAAATAAAAAGATATTTTATCATGTTTAATAAATAAGATAAATGTAGTTCAAGAGTAACAATTGAAAGTCTACATGCCATTTAGCTTCCTAAGCTGAGTCAAATCTGATACAAAATGGTGTCTGTCTCCATCATGTTAGATATCATGCTGACAAGGATAAAGTAGACTGCATTTCAAGCTAAGAGACATTTAGCAACTTTTAGGGAATGACCTCAAATGAGGACAGACCATTGGACAAGCATTATATCTACAGAATTATGCATGCTATGATTGTTGCCAGAGCCCCTTTTGACATGGAATTAGCCAATAATTCGCAAGACAGGTCTGTTTGCACATGGGCAGTATAAATTTGGAAATGGGCTTTGAGAAATTTATTTACAATACAGAACTACCTGGATACAAATTAGGCAACTTGAAAGTCCTATAGTTGTACTTTGGCCTGCCTTACCTACATGGTTTTACTGCTATAATGTACCAAAACGTGACCTTTCTGAATGATTACTTTACGGTTATATGCTCCACGACAACAGGGTAGGACATATAGTGTTACCCTTGTCTATCCATGCATCCATCTGTCCCTGTGTCTATCCAGCCATTATCCTTTGGCTAGGTTTTGGGCTTGGGTAAAGTTTTCAGGCACTGTTGTGGGATATCGGTGTTCTTTGAACATATTGCTAGTTCATTCACTGCAGTACAATAATTTCAGTGGCATTTTATGTCATTGTTCCATATCTAACCCTGTCCGTGGGGTGAAAATAGTCATTTAGTAATTGTATTTTTACTCTGAGAAAGGTGGGGAAATTCATTTGATGATCAGAGAAATAGGCATCCTTGCTTCTGCCATTACATCAAGTGCTGTTAGCCATTTTGTATTATTCAGAAAAAATGTTCCCTCCTTCATTATGTGGGAGAGACTTGTTCTTTATTACTAATTCAGTTAAGGTTAAACAAAGAACTTTGGAGTGAAAATAATTATGATGGTGATGGAAATTACAGTAGCAACTTATTGTCATACAGTCAAGCCGTGTGGACTATTTTGAATATTATAAATTCCATTTAGAATATACCTGTAATTTTAAGCTAATCCAGACTGACCAAAGCTAATAGAGATTGAGATTTCAAAGGAGTTGTTTGCAAAACAAGTATGCTTCATATGAACAGAAAAATGTGTTTAAAGTTAAAATAATGGGACTCGAACCACAACCCCACCCCCCCATCCCCATTCTAGATCCATCACTGGTTGTTAATGTAGTTGCTGCAGTAGTTGTTCCACGTAGTTGTTGAGGGAGCGAGTAGGAGGAAGGACTATGACTTGCTGAGTCATTTGAAAAACTGTCCAGTTTTGACTTTACAGGTTAAATATTAAAAAAAAAGTGGCTTTTGTAATTTCCATAATTGAGGTCACAAAGTACTTATTGTTTGTGACATGGAATAGTCCCATATAAGTAAAACTTGTGTTTTGACACTACCATATACAGGTGATTAGATGCACTCCATTTGACTGAAATATCACACTTAAATAGCATTTAGTGATATGCCTTATTTTAAAAAGTACAACAAAATATGTATCATTATCACCATGATGTTAGGTTCATAAACCACCACCTGTGGTCTTATTCTCAGAACTTAGTTTGCTAGAGTTAAATATTTTGAAAAGATATATATATAGAATTCAAACAGCAATTTGATTTAATGTTTGAATCACCATACCATAGTATCAGCTCATTTACTGTTTTGCACATGAATATATGACTTGGGTTGGTCAAGCTTTGAAGAGGTTTTTCACTGGTAGGGATATAGTTTTAAAACTTGCCAATTAGTTTGTTGTTGGTCTGTCATCAGTGTTTGATTTGTATTCAGGTGCTTGTACCAGAGCATTTGTTCACAAGAGATTTTATTCCCCATTAGAACGTTTCAAAGATCTTCACTTGTTCTTGAAATGAAATACTGTACCATTTTTACTTCCCCACTCATTCATGCATTGACAAGTATAATGCTTTTAATTTAAGGGTGTTGGTATATTTTTTTATCTGTGAAAGGTCATTCATTGTTTGTGCAATAAGTCATTAACCCTACATTTCTTTCACATTGCTGACAAATCTTGCCTTCCTTGATGTTCAGACATTTGGCACAATGAGTTGCATCAACAAATGGATTGTATCAGATAGAATTGTTTTGCCATGTTCTTTTTAGTGATGATAATAATAATAATAATAATAATAATAATAATAATGACTTTATCTAAAGTTGGATCAGTTGTAATCTTGGCATAGCTGTATTCGTAGTAGGTTTGAGATGGCAGGATACTTTCATTGATTATATTTCTTGCACATTAAAGATAGAGTTCTTGGACTGTTACTCTTAGGCTATATGTATGTGACTTCACATCACATTGTGCTATCTACCACTAATATGTTCTTAGATGACATTACAGTTTCACAGGATAAACTGGCTCTGAGCTTAGCACTAAATTAAATCAGGACTTGGTTAAAGTAAACAACTGATGTGAGCACATTGCATGAAGATAAATGTAGCAAAGTCACATGATCATACTTACTTGAGGTGAAGTAAAAGCTGGGAAAGAAAACTTTCAAGTAGCGCTAATAAGGAGTTGATATAGAACAGTTTGAAAATAATAATAATAATTAAATACCCGGCATCATGATGGACAATATCCTGGCCAGGAAAATGCAAGTTGATAAGGTCATTAAAAAAACCATTGCTTTATCTCTCAAACATATATTAAAATCTCATCTCCCTCAAGAACAGAGATATTCTACAATGCCTCCTATATCATGCCATGTTATGTTTGGTTTAATAGTGATGTGATGAATTAAGATAGAGCACTAAACTTTAGAACAGAGCAGAAAGGGTTATTCTTAATGCTGATTTAGATGCATGAACAAATATTTTTTTAAAACCACGAGTGGCTTCCATTTCAACAGAGAACTATACTTCACAATGGTTTTCTAGTCAGTAATTTTAAATTTGTGGAAACTATGCCTGTGTAGGAACCGAGATCCATCTAAAACAATTTTCATTCACCAAAGCAAAATTCTGAATTTTATAAAAAGAATTTTTGTATATTCTGGAGCCAACTATAAATTCCCTTCCAGTCTATATAAGGTTAGCTAACTGGTCCTAGTGTCAGCATCTTCAGAAACACTCATTTGTATGATTGTGTGTAGTTCAGTATTATAGTCTTTATAACAATGTACTTAATTAGTATTCAGCTATAATGCCTTGTACCAGCTGAATATTGATCTTGATACAAATATTGTATGTACTTCTGTAATGCCTTGCACATATTTAATAGTAGTAGTAGATCAGTATCCTCATGTTTAATGGTTTTGTTGTCTGAAGACATTCTAGCTTGCAAAAATTGTATACATGTAACTATGGAAGGTGTCATGGAAGATTGGTTTGTCATCCAGATAAAAGTATTATTATTATTATTATTATTATTATTATTATAATTATTATTAGATTATGCACATGCAATTGAGTCTCAGACATGGCCTGTGTGGATTAGTGAGAAAGCTTGCCATTAGCTTCCTATGGGTTGGTGGTTCTTCCCATGGTTTTACCGGGATCTTCCTCCTTCGTATATACTGGCAGCCATGTATAGCTGTGATGTGCTGAAGAATGGCATTAAGACCACAAACCACCACCATTATTGTTCAACTCTTTGCATGATGTAACCTTTCACATGTTGATGTGCTATTAAGCACCAAAAGAAAAACAAATAAACTATACATTATAAAATGATGTAGTGGTGGGATCTGATTTAATTCAGTGATTAATAATGGCTCTGGTTGTTCATTTGTATCAAAGAATTTTGAAATATTTTTGGACAGTTACTGCGTTAAATTTATGTTGGACAGAGTTATTTGAAGTCAATATTTGTTATTTATGGAAGAGAAAATTTTTTAAAATAATTTTGAGTTGAAAAAAATCAACTAGGGAAAATTTACTGTGGAATTTATTAAAGAATTTCATTCAGACTGTCCAACAGTTTAAAAAGGAGGGAGGGGAATTTTTAAAATTAAACATTGCAGAAGACCTTGTTAAAGACCTACAATATATGGAGAATTTACTGTCACTTATGAAGTTCATAATACAGGGGAATCCCACTTTTATTGGGTTTCATACCTGCTGGCTGTATTGTGTTCTGAACAGCAGTAGAGCAAGAACCATACAAAATTTGATGGATGCATGTTAGAGTGTGGTGGATAGGAGAATAAACAAACGGCCAGTCAGATGTATTGTAATAATGGTATTGCCTGTCAGTTTGTACAACAATCAAAATTAAGATAGCCCCATGCTGGATGAAATTTATTCAGTGCTGTTGCAGACCATTACTGGTAAATCTGTAAGCTAAGGTTTCTGAAACTTAACTGAATTGTTTTTATCTCTTTGTCAGGTTTGCTGATGTTGTATGCAGTGCTGTAGTAAAAGAGACATATCTAAGAAAAATAATTGGGACTCGTTATGTGACATGTTATAGTCAAATTTGTATTCTAACAAAATATGTTGTAGCAGGTTACCCAACATCTCTTAAGGACACATACAAAAATTTCATTTTAAATCTATATAGAACAAAATGATTTTATGTAGTTGTGTCAGCTGCAATTACCATATATACTGTTACATACTTACAAGTCAGGTTTAAGTGCAAAGAACATTGGCAGAGATCTGCAACAACATAATGTGCCAGCACATCCGGATCTATCATATTTCTTATGCTTATTATTCCTAACAAACTACATAGACCCAAATCTGCTATCACATTATGCGATGGCAGATATGTGTCTATGTAGTTCGATCAAACTTATATGTGGGTATATTTGGTATTTAGTAATTATATATTAACATACTTCTTTAGAATGCAATAATCTAACATTGATGATTATTTTACAAATATTTGGAGTTTGGCATGGCTACAGTATATTACTCAAATACATTTATACTCGCTTAAAAGTCAAGTCAAACTTCAGACAACCAAGATCCTGATCTGCAGAGAACCAGATCTGCCGATACATTATGCGATGGCAGATCTGGGTCTGTGCAGTTTGCAGTTGGGATCAACTTAAAAGCAAGTATATATGGTAATTTTAAGTGTACTTGATTTTCCAACAAAGCTATGAATATTTAATGGACTCCATAGAATTGAGAAGCTTATTTTAGAAATACATTGTAAGGCAAATAATGTAGCAAATCAATCACATGGTTTGATAAATCATTGTACACAAGTTAGTCAATCATCATTTATCATTCCCAATCTAATAAAGTTTCCTAATTTTTAAGATGAACGAAAAGTTATTAATATATTTGACGATGTTTGTATACTTCATTATTGGACTTTAGTTTGAGGGTAGGCAAGAGTTGTCAATATTTGCTTAGATGGATGTATGTAGAATTCTTGAGAGACTCACCATTGAAGCTAAACTTTTAAAAATGTGTAAACAAACCATGCTTGACAACTGAGATTCAAAGTCATTGTTATGTAATGCTGGCAGTAGTGGTTGTTAGGAGACTTTAGAAATGGTCTTGTATTCAGTGATGTTTACTTAATCTGAATCTGCAGGTTTCAATCATCCCTAAGGTTAAGAAATATCTGTGCCTCTTCCTTGAAATAAATTAAACCATATTTAAGTTCATTTTCAATGTAACATTCATTCATTATTTCAATGGGTTGTATTTTTGTCTGTCTCCAGTTGTGATTTTGGCATCACATGGTAACTCACTTGTACCACTACAGTCCCACACTTACTCCTCGGTGGGTGTAAGTGCAGAGGTTGATCTTTTAAAACACAAACAAAATATTGACACCAAATATTGCCATGTGGACCATTGAGAGTTGTTTTGAACTTGTCAATTACAGAAAAAGAAAAATAACTTTAAATTTTAAATATATGGCCTCCAGGTCATATAATTTGTAACTAGGCTCAGCCAGCTTTGCCAAATAAAGTCCTGTACAATTGTTGATACAAAATATCAAGCTTAAGCTAGAGCTCAAAAGATTTATATCTCAAGGCCATGAAGACCGTTTTGAACACTTAACTCAAACTCAGGTACCTCAGAATTAGTTCATGATACTTGGACTTATAACATTCTAGTTGGAGTACTCAGATTGAGAAAAGCCCCATATTCAGTGAGAGCCCTTATTATTTGCTGTTGGATGCATGTTTATATATAGATAAATATGGTAATTGCAAGACTGATACTGGTAGGTTCAGTCAGCATTAATATTCATGGAATCTTGACCCATTTTCATGAGTTTTTATGACATTAAGATGACTATGTATTGTAACAGTCATAAAATTGTTGACATTGCAAGTTAAGGCCATATCTTTTGTGTGTTATGGTGTAATAATAATAATAATAATAATAATAATAATAATAATAATAATAATAGTATAATAATAATGATGACATTATTTAAAGAGGGTAACACAATTAGCTGAAGAACTAATCCACCATGAGGCCCTCATACAAAGGAATTTATTTATTTTAGCTGCATCTCTGAAGCCACTGGATATATTGGGTTTGGAAGAAGGAAATAGAGTGGGCATTTCTAGTCTCAACTGGAATACTATTCTAGATCAAAGTTCCAGAGTATTTGAAACTTTTTTTGAATAATTCCTTATTTGGTTCAGAATATTTTACTGTTTGGTAGAATGGATCGCAGGTGGGAAGTACTACCAGGTAGCCTATACTGGAATAGTGATTGTAAATATTCAGGAGAACTATTATTGGATATCCTGTACATTAATTTGGCTTTTCTCAAATGGATTCCGTCTTTTAATAGGTAATATTTTTAACTTACCAGCTAAATTTTCCTTGCTTTCTTTCTGGATTGATATTAGCCCAAATGCGCTGTTTTGAATATGTGCCGGCTTTGCTATATTTTTATCATTTGAATTACCCCATACTGTATTACAGTAGTCTAAATAGGGTTGTATGTAACTGTTATAAAATAGTTTTCTTTGCCTTTCAGGGAGAAAATGTCTTATCCTACTGAGAAGCCATAAACTTGAATTAACTTTTTATTGATATGTTTGATATGTTCAATTCATGATAGGTTATTATCTACCAAAACACCAAGTAGTCTACATGACAGACCATTTGCAAATTTTTATCCTTCCATGTCATAGTTCATCACTATCAAGATTTGTTCATTTTTGCCATGTTGAGATAAGTAATATTTTAGTTTTACCAGTATTTACCACCATGCCATTGCATGTGTACCAGTTGTCCAGTTTGTTTAGGGCATCCTGTAGAGAAATTTCCAGTTCATGCTTTGTGCTTTGGATGTCAGACAATGTTGAGTCATCTGTATGGAGATCTGTAGATCATATTGAGTCCCTTGGTAAAATTGGTAGGTCATTAATAAATAATATAAATAGTAATGGACCTAGATTTAAGCCTTGTGGTACTCCATATGTATGTATTAGATTTTAAATTGTAAGGTATCCATACACCAAGTATGATGAATAAATTTAGGCATATAAAACTTTGAGAGTTATGAATGCCCTGAGGTTGAGGAATGGTAAAGTAAATCCATCCACTTAGAGGTACGCCATCGAATTACCATTACCATTAACAATGAACAATCTTTCCCATATGCTATGTAGTTGCTTGATTTTTATTAAATCTTGTGACTGTGAATTGACTGCGTTGGGTGACTAGTCACTTATTCGAGTAAATGAATTAACAGAATGTACTGTCAAAGGAGGATAGTAATTTTTGGATGCAATATTTCATTGAATGTTTGTCAATTTTTCGCGGTAAATGAATATGAATTGTCACAACAATTCCACAAGTTCACTTTAAAAGTTTCATTGTATGTCCGAGATAATTTATTCAATAGAGATTAGTCTTAGCCCAGAAAATGCTTTTTCCGATTCAGCATCACTGATTCAGTTTTTGTGGCGAAAAGAACCATACATTTACAGCCTCTTTCCTTTCATGCCCAATTAATCATGATCAGGAGTGGTGATCACATGGTTCTGATAAATCAAGGAAGGCACCTGTTTGACTTTTTGTTAAATCAAAAATCAAAATAGGGCTATGCTGTACAGAGATGGCATGAAAGAAACATGTAAGACAAACTAGTGAATGCTTATTGATACAATAAATCAGTGGTTCCCAAACTTTTCAAGTATGAGTATCTGTTCTTAACTCACCCTCACCCTCCATGCAGTTCACTTCCACATGCTAATAATTGCAGTTTCATAGTTCATTTGGAATAAAATGAACCACTGCAATAGAAGAACAATACAAGTGACAGTTATGTCAAACAATTTGGTATATTGCTTGAGTTTGACCTAAATATAACCAATAAAATAACACCATGAACATAAAATACAACAACAGTACAATATACATCTTGTGACACATATTTAACATTTATTGAAAATGAGTTTACTTCCTTCTGATGTATTGGATATGAATCAAACTTATAGTTTGTAAAATGTTCAGCAAGTAAACAGTATGATAAAGTAGGCCTATGGTATCTTGTGTACAGGGCCCATGACACAGTACATAATTTTCTTAAGTTGGTTACTTTCATTTTTTTTTCTGGTTTTTGTATTATTATAAAACCTCTGATTTGCTTATTTTTCTTATTATTCAATCACCTGGCAACATATATTTTCCCATGCTTCTTTTTTAACACTTTAAAAGAGATTTTTATCAGATGAGGTTCATTAAGAGAGCAGCGAATAACATGGGTGCAGTGATTCAGTATCAGTGTCAGTGAACCTGATAATTATGCATGGTATTTTATTTCCCTATTAAACAGGATAGAACCCAAAAAATCTTTTTTTAAAATACCCCCCCCCCAATTATGAATATGAATTTTATACAAAATTACTATACAAAAATATTTTTAAATTGATTTCACATTTAAAGACAACTTAACCTGAGTTGATACACAAACTAAATTTCAGGACTATTAGAAGCTGGTTTTATTCCCCTCAACTCCTTCTGCTACTGTACCAACTTCTGAAATTTTATTTCTTATTGAAACCCATGGGTGCATCATTGGACAAGGTGCTTTACTCCAACTGCTTGGGCTCTAAGTGACCTATTTGCATTGGTGTGTCATACCAAGTCACTCCAGACTCAATGAAGTTACAAGAGATGTCTCAGTTTTATCATTGATAAAGAACTGTTGTTGTGATTCTCACACTGTACATCTACAGATTATCATCTTAGTCAAGGTCTGCCTAATATGGTCAGCATCAGACGCATTCTTTAAAATTGAGAACATGTGTTGTTTTTTGTTTTTGTTTGTTTAGATTAACCATCTTTAAACAGAATACCATTATTCACAATGTTTGCAAGTTTGTTATTAACCCCAAAACAAACACAGATAATGGCAGATCATTTTAATATCAGTAATACGTAACCTGTTGCTGTTGCAAGGCTGACTCTTTTCTGGATGGAAAATACCCCAATCGCATGATAAGGATTCATCCTCCCATAGGATGACTGGAAAGCTCCAGAATTCTACCATGCCTATGCTCCAACCCATAGCTACCTTTCCCATGTGCACTGTCCTTCATTCTTTTTTCTGGTTGCAAAAATTACAGCTGCCATATATTGAAGAGAAATTACCATCACTTCATATATTATCATCGCAGTTTGAGCATTTTCCTTACATCAGTGTTTTCATCATGTGGAATTACCCTTGATCAAGCATATTTTCTGTTCAAATTTAACTCTGTTGAATTATTTGCAAATTTTCTGGTTATGTTTTGTTTGGTTACCATTATCCTGGAGATGATTGACCATGGTGTTATTGCCCAGATTGGATAATTAATAACATTAAATATGAAATTAATGGATGGAATAACTGAGCATAGATGTAGAATTGAACAACATGAACCTCTGTATGTAAAAAATAAAAATGTAATCAATTACATAAACAAAATGAAATTAAACATGACTATTGAAGGATACACTTTCTTTCAAAAATAGAATTAGAGAATTTATAAGAAGTGCAGTTAGCTGTTCACTTGTAAGGATAAATCAAATTTCATCATAGAACTGAGTGAATGATCCCGCTCATTTTGCTCAGTATGCCTGCATAACCTGGTTGTTTCTGGTTGTCTCAAAGTCAACATTGGTGACAGCTCAGAATTGCTGTATTCTTTTTTTCTCTTCTATTTCTCTGGCCTCTTCTGGCTCATCAACCATAACCTAATTGTCTGTTCTCCTTTCCACTGCATGGATCTATTTTTCCCCTTTAGATCAATAACAATGCAACTTAAATGTTTGTAGGGTTTTTCCACTTCTGCGATTGAACAATAATAATTGATGCATGAATATGAAATGAAATAATTCAACAAATAATTACAAACTGATAACAGTGAACATATTGAGACAAACCTAGTGCCTTCTGTGACTCGCTTCCTTTTCTATGAAGCCAAACCTTTCCCTCCAAGTCCCCCAAATTTTCCAGATACCCGTCCCTTGGACAATTTGATGAGAAAAGCACTTTTTACTGATCTCAGAGTCAGGATTCCCCTTCCATAGAAAAACTTGGACCGTTGAAACTTTCAGGGAAGAATACTTTCGTCTGGGAAGCACACCACCTTGTTTAGCTTAGCCAAGCAGAATGATCTTTCCAACTGCCAAAATTTTGGCATGCTCTTTGAAGTTAGAATAATTCCTTCTATTCCACCTATATTGTTAACTAGTCTGGAAAATCTTGTATTTTGACAATTATTTCAAATGGCACAAATTGTCTCTGGATTGCCTCAGAGACTTTTTCTGGTAGGTATTAGTTTGGATAAAGGGGAAGTAAAACTTTCCCTGTAGTGAATAGACCTGATGCACTCTCCAACATGTTATAAGAGGCAACATATAGAGGCAGAACTGAGGTGGCTTAGCAGTTTGCATGTTGGACTATTGAGCAGAACGATGTGGGTTTGAATCCTACCATTAAATTAGTTTGGTTTGGCTACTATGGTGTGTCCATTAGTGGAGCACTTTATTCCAGTAGCCTCTGTACTGATAACCAACTTGTGTGGTTGTGTTGTAAAACAGCCGTTAAACCAACCAAACCTTAGCAATGAATAACCTGCTGGAGGGACAGTAAAAATAATTTTTTCCCCCTTAAGCCACCTTTTCTTTTGAAGTTCATACTACTACCACCCCAGACAGTCAATTAAATTGTGTATTCTGTAATTCTTGTTTGGTAAAATTTTAGTACTAATCAGCTCCATTGCTAGCCTAACTGGCAAATATCTTCAAAGACAGAGTAATTTTGTAATAAAAGGTATTAATAGCCGTTATTAAGTTGTAAAAAAACTCTATATGGACACAGATCAAGAATGATACAAAGATCCAAAATGAAACATTCATTTCTTCGATTGCTTGAATTGTAATATATTATTTACAGTTCCAGCAGTGTTAAATGTTTTCATCAGAGGCACATTTAGGGGGCATCTTTTTCATGACTATGTTTATCTGATTTGGTAACAGTGACCCATATCATGGAACAGAATAATAAATTAATGTGTGTGTGTATATATATATATATATATATATATATATATATATATATATATATATATATATATATATATATATATATATAATGCACACCTTTTACAAAATGAGTTGTCTTTAGACAGCAAATTGCTATTAAAAACTAGATACTTCATCTACTGCTACAGTAAAATATGCACAAGGCTTTAAGAATGAATAACTATAGGATTCATATAAAGAGTAGTAGTGAACATGTGTAAAAACATTATAGGTTAGTACATGAGATTATATTTTTTTAAAGAGTAGTAGAACTGAATTGAAAAAGATTATACAAATGATTGTTTCTGTAGATGCTGACTAAGAATTCAATAGTTTGGATCCAGAAAAAGCAAAACTCTTCTTATAAAACTCTGAATTTGGTTTAGGTAAATATAAATTGTTGTCTGAGATAGAAATCCATTGGATTAATTACTGGTTTATATATGCACTGAGATCATCTTTATTATGTTAGGCACTAACTTATATATAATAAATCAAAACATCCAAAAATCAGCATTGGTTATGTTGCTTTTTCTGGAAAGAGTTGTACTGGAATAAAACAACTTGAATTTTTAGGTCAAGTGACCTTTCTGAAAATGGATTTATATATATATATATATATATATATATATATATATATATATATATATATGCACATACATGCAGATGTAATTGTTGAAGGCCTCATAGCAGATTGGTTAGTTGACCAAATGAGATTCTCTTTTAAATATAATCATTGTTGTTTTTTTTATTATTTCATTAACAAAATGTGGCAAAAATGAAGAAAATATATAAAGAATATCATATAAAGATACCTTCAGAGCCCGATCAGAAGCACTGTTTCAGGTTCCAGCATGGACTTCTTGTTGAAATTATATTACCATTGTATGTCTTGGAGTACTTTGGCATAATCATTATTACTGTTCTGTTAGTAATGCCAGTGTAGATACAAAACTAACCCATATCTGCCAATATTTAATACTGTAGTATATCTACCTTCTATTTTATTTGTCAAAATAGTTTGTAAATTTTATAGTTAATCAGAGATATATTTAGTAAGTAACTTGTTGTTTTTTACAGTGCTTTATATTTGTATGCTTCATATATGATCTCTGCCAAGTGGATATTTCTCTTACAATTTGAAATTAAAATTTTTGGTTTGATTTAAATTTTAAAACAAAATGGTCAGAGACTTTTTCTAGTAGGTATTAGTTTGGATAAAAGGGAAGTAAAACTTTCCTAGTAGTAAATAGACCTGATGAACTCTCCAACATGTCTTAAGAGCTAACATACAGAGGCAGAGCCAAGGTGGCTTAGTGGTTTGCATGTTGGACTATCAAGCACAAAGATGTGGGTTTGAATCCTACCATTAAATTAGTCTGGTTTGGCTACTGTGGCGTGTCCATTGGTGGGGCACTTTACTCCAGTAGCCTCTGTACTGATAACCAACTTGTGTGGTTGTGTTGTAAAACAGCTGTTAAGCCAACCAAACCTTAGCAATGAATAATCTGCTGGAGGGACAGTAAAAATAATTTTTTCCCCCTTAAGCCACCTTTTCTTTTGAAGTTCATACTACTACCACCCCAGACAGTCAATTAAATTGTGTATTCTGTAATTCTTGTTTGGTAAAATTTTAGTACTAATCAGCTCCATTGCTAGCCTAACTGGCAAATATCTTCAAAGACAGAGTAATTTTGAATTATAAGGTATTAATAGCCATTATTAAGTTGGAAAAAAGCTCTATATGTATACAGATCAAGAATGATACAAGATCCAAAATGAAACATGTTAATTTTTCTACCTTTTGTATCCATTCAGATTGTATTGAAAACCTCTTCTAATTGAGGAATTATTTGCTGCAAGTATTCAGTGACTTTCAAACTTGTAGCTATGAAGTGTATGAAAGATGTTAGCCAGAGGTCACATCACCTTGATGAATTATGTAGTAAATTGGTTTAATCCCCAGTAGTACATTTATTTGCTGATAATGTGTACTTTTTTTACAGTACTTTTCTTTGCTGATAATGTACTCTTTTCAGTATATTTTATATCAAATGTGTACTTCTGAAAATAGCACACTTGCAGTTGGCATGTCATATGAGCATGCTAAAAATGAAGACACAAAGATAACATTTAATAAAGCAACTTTATTAATTCAACTTGTACATTATCAAGAAAGGGAGATGTTGTCATTTATGAAACTGCTTATGACCAAAAGTCCACATACTGCAAGAAGTTTTTAATTAGAAATGTGAAATCTGTTTCCACAATAAAGGTAATAAGTACTAGTTTTAACAGAAAAGATTGGTTAATGAAAACTGCATAAAATGATTTATTACCTGAAAGTGAACTTGATCTATTGGGTCTTTTTTTTAGATAAAAATGATTTTCTTTCATGTGATAATACAAAATAAAGTTTTAAGTTGAAAAGAGCAGTTTACATATACAGTGTCTCTTATTGGTATCTTGAATAGAATCTGTACTCAGTAGAACACCAACTTTTTTCTCAGTCCACTGATTTTTCTCTATATCCAATGTAGAATCACCTGGTAGATCATAAAATTTATTTCTGTTTCATTCAATAAAAACTAGTAAATCATGGTCAACATGATATCCATTATTGTTCATTCTGTTTTCATTTCTGGGGCCCCGAGTGGCCGAGTGATCTAAAGCGCTCTCCGTTACGGATCACTGCCATCTCACCTCTGTCTGCGTGGGTTCGAGTCTAGGATTCGGCGAATGTGGATATGTGAGAAAGCTTGCCAGTAGCTTCTCGTGGGTCGGTGGTTCTTTCCGGGGATTTCCCGGTTTCTTCCTCCACCATTAATACTGGCCGCCATGTATAGCCCATCGTGTGCTGAAAAATGGC
>JAECUM010007378.1:0-21370 GCA_016617855.1 Megalonaias nervosa | reverse complement strand
CTGACTAAACATTTCTTACAGGTAACTGAGCATTTAAAACAAGCTAATGCGTCATTACATGTACACACGCACGATAGACACGTGTGATTTCGCAATCCATCTGGACATTACGAAAACCTGAACAAGCATTAGCCAATCATTTAGATACCTACTGCTGAATGTTTACTTGCTACGCAAAACACGTCATACAAATATCGTGCTTACACGAGTCACATTTACGTTTTAAATAAATACAATGTTTCTAACAAACTATTAGACCCATGCAAACATAATCATCATCATAATAATTACATTTAATGATGTAAAAATAAAATAAAAATGAAACAAAGAATTAGAAGAATTTAAATTTTAACACATATGTAATTTAACTACAGGGTCGTAACACTTTCCCCCATAAAGAAAAAAAGAAAGATTTATGTAACAAAGCTTTCTTTTTTACCAGATGTAAATTATACATGAGGTAAAATAAAACATTTACATAAGAAGAACTCTTATGAATCTACACAAAGGTGTATATGAAAATGACATTTCTATACACGGGAAAGTGCATCTGCAATTAAATTATCTTTTCCTTTAATGTGCCTGATGTCAAGATTGTACTCTTGCAAAAATAAACTCCATCTCAACAGTCTTTGATTTCTATTTTTCATTCTGCTGATGAAAGTAAAGGGGTTGTGATCACTAAACACAACAACCGGAGAAGGAGCTGAGCTGATATAAACTTCAAAATGCTGTAATGCCAGTATTAAAGCTAAGCATTCCTTCTCGATTGTTGAGTAGTTTCTTTGGTGTTTATTTAATTTCTTAGAGAAGTAACACACTGGGTGTTCAACACCGTTTTTGTCATCTTGAAGCAAAACTGCTCCAACCTCAACATCACTTGCATCCACAGAAATTTTGAATGGTTGACTGAAATCTGGAGCTGTTAAAACTGGTGCATGTTTCAGTATGGCTTTTAACCTATCGAAAGCCTCTTGACATTTTTCAGTCCAAAGAAACTTGTTTTTCTTTCTCAACAAGTTTGTCAGAGGTTCAGCAATATCAGAAAAATTAGAACAAAATTTGCGATAGTACCCAAAAAAAAAAAAAAATCGCATCAGCTGTTTTTTACTGACAGGCACAGGAAATTCAGAAATAGCCTTGACCTTAGCATCTATAGGTTTAATTTGACCATGTCCCACAATATGTCCTAGAAAAGTAATACACGCACGGCAGAACTCACTTTTAGATAAATTAATAGTCAAATTTGCATCCGTGAGTCTGTCGAAGAACTTCCGAATCGTGGCTAGATGTTCTTTCCAGGTGTTGTTGTAGATGATGACATAATCAATATAGGCATCACAATTGTCTAGACCAGAAGTAATCATATTCATAAGGCGTTGAAAAATACTTGGAGAACCCTTCATCCCAAATGGCATTACTTTATACTGGTAGAGTCCATCTGGAGTCACAAATGCCGAAATTTCTTTTGCTCTTTCCGTTAATGGAATTTGCCAAAAACCCCTCAGAAGGTCGAATTTAGTGACGTATTTGGCATTTCCAATTTTGTCGATACAATCGTCGATTCTTGGCAATGGAAATGAGTCTGGTTTTGTCACACTGTTCACCTTCCTATAATCCGTACACATTCGGAAAGTTTTATCCGGTTTCGGAACAAGAATGCACGGTGAACTCCAATCACTCTTACTGGGCTCTATAAAATCATTTTCCAGTAAATACTGAATCTCTTTTTTTTTTTTTTTCTGTTTAAAAGGATTCATCCTGTATGGGTGTTGTTTCATGGGTTTCGAATCTACTATTTCAACGTCGTGAACAATTTTGTTTGTCCTTGTAGGCACGTCTGGAAACAAGTGCTCATATTCTGATAATTGTTTAAGTTCACTTTTTCTTGATTTTGTAAATGAGAAAGTTTCTGGTCTAGATTTTCCACAACTTCCGAATTCCGAAGACTTGTTGTTCCAAGATTAGTAGAATCCAACTGAATTCCTTCATTCAAATCCTCAGTTGGTGGGACAGGTACAACTAAATTAATTGCATTATTTACCTGGCTATTTCTTTTAACATAATAGTACTCCATTAATTTACTTAGACCAGAGTACTAATTATAATTTATCTCATTCACTTTCTTTTTTTTTCTTTACCTTGTAAGGGCCATAAAATCCAACTTGAAGAAAATTCTGTAGAATGAGCAAGAGAGAATGGACTTTATTACAGGACTCAAAAATTCTCTCTAGTACACTTTGGTGAAACCATAGTTTCACTTTTGACTTGAAGTGCTGCATGCCAAATTCAAGTATAACAAGCTGGAAGATACCAGACTTGAAATTTGACCTTTGACCAGATTGAACAAATTTCAGAAGGCCAAACTGAGCAAAATTCCTCAAAGGAATTACCTCTGGAAAACTTGTTGACGCACACTTGATGGTCAACAAATTTTGGTTACCTGACTTGGTCTTTAGTAAGGGATCAACACAATCTACCATAATTCTACTGAATGGCTCGTCAAATGCAGGAATTGGTTGCAGATGAGCTTTAGGTATCTTTTGATTTGGTTTTCCTACAATTTGACAAGTATGACAAGATCTACAAAACTTGCACACATCACTTTTGATTTTTGGCCAATAGAAGTGAGTCAAGATCTTGTGATACGTTTTATTTATCCCTAAATGACCAGCCATAGGAGTTTCATGGGCCAAACTAAGTATTTCCTGTCTGTAAGGTTTCGGAACCACAATCTGATATTTTACTGACCATTCGTCACTAGCAGGTACTTCGAGAGGTCTCCATTTTCTCATAAGAACTCCATTTTTAATGAAGTAACAGACAGGTACTTCAGTTGCTTCTTTTTCACTAACGGCCCGCTGAAACAAACAGGAGATCTCAGGATCCTTCTCCTGTTCGACGACAAGTGATTGTCGTTTATCACCCTGATCAGATAAAAGAGAATGAGTATTCAAAAGAGGATCACTATGATCAATACCTTTTGACTGATCCAAACTAGAAGTGAAAGTGACCTCATCAAAAGCCTGACCAATACATGTGTCAGCTAAAGGAATACATTCCTTATCAAAATCATTCTCAAGAGCTTTTTTTGCCATAGCTCTGGTAACTGCACAAGCTGGGAATAAATCAGGGATTTCTTTTTCAATAGGATAAACTTTCTGATCCAAAGAAGGCTTGTCAGTTACAAGTGGATTAACCACAACCTTGTCTCCAGCTAAGTCATTGCCTAGCAACAAATGAATGCCCTCAACGGGTAAAGTAGACACTAACCCGACTGTCACAGGTCCTGAAACTAAGTCTGATTACAAATTAACAGAATGGAGAGGTACATTAACAAAGCCGCACTCTACTTCCTGAATGAGAACACTCTCATTAGAACAGTTCTTCTCAGAAGAAGGCAAAATATCTGAAACTAAAAGACTCTGAGAAGCTCCTGTATCCCTCAAAATTTTAATAGGGATAGGATTGGCCAAATCACCCAAGAGTGATATAGAACCCTTCGACATGAATGGTTCAAAATTCTCCGAAACACAATCAGACTGAGGTTTTTCAAACCCAACAAATGTATTGTTTTCAATACATGACTGTGACCTTGACCTCTTAGCAATAAGAGCATTTGGGATAGGTCTATCTTGATTCTGATGCCTATATTTCAATTTGAAGCAATCAGAAATGACGTGTCCTTTTTCTTGGCAATAGGTACACGTAGGTAGAGACAAGGATTTTGAATCAAGTCTCTCAGAGGCTTGATTTTTAGAACTTGTGCCAGATTGAGTTTTACTGAGAGTCGTATTTGGTTGAAACACCTTTCTATCAGTAGACTGCTGAGTGAAAGTTTTGCTTACAGCAGGAACTTTATGAGTTAAGGAATACTCATCAGCAGCAATAGCAGCTTTTTCCAAGGTTTCAAACTTATGCTCTTCAAGATGATTCTTAATGTCACTATGGACACAGTTCTTGAACTCTTCAAGTAATATTAATTGTTCAAGACTTTCAAAATCATGTTCGATTTTCTTGGCTAAGCACCATCTTTTGAATAACTGCTCTTTTCCTCTAGCAAATTCAACATAAGTTTGTCTAGCATCTTTCCTGTAGTTTCTGAACTTTTGCCGATAAGCCTCAGGGACTAATGCATAACCCTTCAAGATGCATTCCTTAACCAAATCGTAATCAGAACTTTATTGTACTGACAGAGATATATAGATATCTCTGGCCTTGCCACAAAGTACACTCTGCAATAATTGAGTCCAATACTCTCTTGGCCATTTCGAATTCTCAGCAACTTTTTCAAAAAGAATAAAATATTTGTCTACTTCCTTTTCGCTAAAAGGGGAACTAACTTGACATTTCCTAAAATGTTAAAATTTGAATTTGCACGAGAAGTGGAATCGTGCCTGTCACTTGCCAGCTCCAACTCTTTCATTCTAAGTTGAAATTCTTTATCTTTTTCCCTTTCCTGTACACGCATTTGTTCTTTTTGTAATTCAATTTGTTCTTTTTGTAATTCCCTTTGTCTTTCTTTTTCCTTTTCCTCTATTTGTATTTGTTCCTTTTGTAATTCTATTTGCCTTTCTTTTTCCCTTTCTTCTAATTGTCTTTGTTCCTTTTGTAATTCTATTTGCCTTTCTTTTTCCCTTTCTTCTAATTGTCTTTGTTCCTTTTGTAATTCTATTTGCCTTTCTTTTTCCCTTTCTTCTAATTGCATTTGTCTTTCTTTTTCCCTTTCTTCTAATTGCATTTGTCTTTCTTTTTCCCTTTCTTCTAATTGCATTTTCATTTGTTCATTCTGACTCTGAAGCTCGAGCTTCCTTAACTCTATTTCCATTTTTTTTATTTTTAGTTCTAATTTCTTACTGTCAGAGTCTGTCAGACTTACTGACAGATGCCAAAACACTTTGGTCAAAAACATTCTTTTCTACCAAATGTTGAACTAAAATTTTCTTGATTTCTTGTTTTGTCAAGGAAGCTTTTGCTTCAGAAAGATCGTACTTTCTGGCAAGTTCAAGCAACTCATCCTTCTTCAGATTATCCAACTGTTGTTGAGTTGGACTAGAAAGAAAACTCTCCACTTTTGACATTCTTAAAGCCTGTTGTTTTCACTAAAATTTCAAATAAAATGAACTAGGCAATTAAAATTTCAATATTTAGCCAATTTCATATATCAGCTAATTTGATAGATCAATCCCGGACGAGCCCCCAGTGTCTTTATGTTATGTATTGGCTCGTTGAAAGTAACACAAAGAAAGAGTGAAGACAACAAGCTTTGTAAATTTTAACAAAAATAATTTATTTCCCTAGAAAACACGGTGAAAAGGTAAATAGATGAAACAAGACTTACAATTTACGAAGAAGATCCAAAAATTGTCCTAAAATTGTGAAACACATAAGTCCTGTGAAATAAACAGTTCTAATTTGATATAGTCTGAATCTCAGTTCCGTTCCAAGATGGCAGATGATGACGTCAGACGAAGGCTAACACAAAATGTCCAGAATGTTCACTGTAAAGCACAATTTGTATTGTTCTGTTCCGATTTAGAAATAATTTCATCAAATGTCTTTGTCCAAAACCAGTAGTGTTGTTCTCCAGGGAAAATAATTACTTAGAAAGTAGATGAAATACAGCTACCACCACTAACAACACACATGTTGTTCCTAACACGTACGAATGAACAAACACCTCTTTCCAGCACAGAAATACCTTTTCCTTAAGGTATTAGAAACTCTGTAAGATGTTATGATGTGACTCAAGTATAACTGACTACGACTATGACCACGACTCTATGACTACCACTAAACATTTCTTACAGGTAACTGAGCATTTAAAACAAGCTAATGCGTCATTACATGTACACACGCACGATAGACACGTGTGATTTCGCAATCCATCTGGACATTACGAAAACCTGAACAAGCATTAGCCAATCATTTACATACCTACTGCTGAATGTTTACTTGCTACGCAAAACACGTCATACAAATATCGTGCTTACACGAGTCACATTTACGTTTTAAATAAATACAATGTTTCTAACATACTATTAGACCCATGCAAACATAACCATCATAATAATAATAACTACATTTAATGATGTAAAAATGAAATAAAAATGAAACAAAAAATTAGAAGAATTTAAATTTTAACACATATGTAATTTAACTACAGGGTCGTAACACTTTCCCCCATAAAGAAAAAAGAAAGATTTATTTAATAAAGCATTCTTTTTTCACCAGATGGAAATTATACATGAGGTAAAATAAAATTACATAAGAAGAACTCTTATGAATTTACACAAAGGTGTATATGAAAATGACATTTCTATACACGGGAAAGTGCATCATAAATTAAATTATCTTCTCCTTTAATGTGCCTGATGTCAAGATTGTACTCTTGCAAAAATAAACTCCATCTCAATAGCCTTTGATTTTAATTTTTCATTTTGCTGATGAAAGTAAGGGGGTTGTGATCATTAAACACAACAACCGGAGAAGGAGCTGAGCTGATATAAACTTCAAAATGCCGTAATGCCAGTATTAAAGCCAAGCATTCCTTCTCGATTGTTGAGTAGTTTCTTTGGCGTTTGTTTAATTTCTTAGAGAAAAAACACACTGGGTGTTCAACACCATTTTTGTCATCTTGAATCAAAACTGCTCCAACCCCAACATCACTTGCATCCACAGATAGTTTGAATGGTTGACTGAAATCTGGAGCTGTTAAAACTGGTGCACTTTTAAGAATGGCCTTTAACCTATCGAAAGCCTCTTGACATTTTTCAGTCCAAAGAAACGTGTTTTTCTTCTCAACAAGTTTCTCAGAGGTTCAACAATATCAGAGAAATTAGAACAAAATTTGCGATAGTACCCAGCCATACCCAAAAACCGCATCAACTGTTTTTTACTGACAGGCACAGGAAATTCAGAAATAGCCTTGACCTTAGCATCTATAGGCTTAATTTGACCATGTCCCACAATATGTCCTAGAAAAGTAACGCACGCACGGCAGAACTCACTTTTAGATAAATTAATAGTCAAATTTGCATCCGTGAGTCTGTCGAAGAACTTCCGAATCGTGGCTAGATGTTCTTTCCAGGTGTTGTTGTAGATGATGACATCATCAATATAGGCATCACAATTGTTTAGACCAGAAGTAATCATATTCATAAGGCGTTGAAAAGTACTTGGAGAACCCTTCATCCCAAATGGCATTACTTTATACTGGTAGAGTACATCTGGAGTCACAAATGCCGAAATTTCTTTTGCTCTTTCCGTTAATGGAATTTGCCAAAAACCCTTCAGAAGGTCTAATTTAGTGACGTATTTGGCATTTCCAATTTTGTCGATACAATCGTCGATTCTTGGCAATGGAAATGAGTCTGTTTTTGTCACACTGTTCACCTTCCTATAATCCGTACACATTCGGAAAGTTTTATCCGGTTTCGGAACAAGAATGCACGGTGAACTCCAATCACTCTTACTGGGCTCAATAAAATCATTTTCCAGTAAATACTGAATCTCTTTTCATGTATTCCTGTTTAAAAGGATTCATTCTGTATGGGTGTTGTTTCATGGGTTTCGAATCTACTATTTCAACGTCGTGAAAAATTTTGTTTGTCCTTGTAGGCACGTCTGGAAACAAGTGCTCATATTCAGACAATAATTGTTTAAGTTCACTTTTTTCTTGATTTTGTAAATGAGAAAGTTTCTGGTCTAGATTTTCCACAACTTCCGAATTCCGAAGACTTGTTGTTCCAAGATTAGTAGAATCCAACTGAATTCCTTCATTCAAATCCTCAGTTGGTGGGACAGGTACAACTAAATTAATCGCATAATTTACCTGGCTATTTCTTTTAAAATAGTAGTACTCCATTAATATACTTAGACTTGAATACTAATATTATAATTTAACTCATTCACTTTCTTCTTTACTTTGTAAGGGCCATACAATCTTACTTGAAGAAAATTCTGCAGAATGATCAAGAGAGAATGGACTTTATTACAGGACTTATAAATTCTCTCTAGTACACTTTGGTGAAACCATAGTTTCACTTTTGACTTGAAGTGCTGCATGCCAAATTCAAGTATAACAAGCTGGAAGATACCAGACTTGAAATTTGACCTTTGACCAGATTGAACAAATTTCAGAAAGCCAAATTGAGCAAAATTCCTCAAAGGAATTACCTCTGGAAAACTTGTTGACGCACACTTGATGGTCAACAAATTTTGGTTACCTGACTTGGTCTTTAGTAAGGGATCAACACAGTCTACCATAATTCTACTGAATGGCTCGTCAAATGCAGGAATTGGTTGCAGATGAGCTTTAGGTATCTTTTGATTTGGTTTTCCTACAATTTGACAAGTATGACAAGATCTACAAAACTTGCACACATCACTTTTGATTTTTGGCCAAAAGAAGTGAGTCAAGATCTTGTGATACGTTTTATTTATCCCTAAATGACCAGCCATGGGGGTTTCATGGGCCAAACTAAGTATTTCCTGTCTGTAAGGTTTCGGAACCACAATCTGATATTTTACTGACCATTCGTCACTAGCAGGTACTTCGAGAGGTCTCCATTTTCTCATAAGAACTCCATTTTTAATGAAGTAACAGACAGGTACTTCAGTTGCTTCTTTTTCACTAACGGCCCGCTGAAACAAACAGGAGATCTCAGGATCCTTCTCCTGTTCGACGACAAGTGATTGTCGTTTATCACCCTGATCAGATAAAAGAGAATGAGTATTCAAAAGAGGATCACCATGATCAATACCTTTTGACTGATCCAAATTAGAAGTGAAAGTGACCTCATCAAAAGCCTGACCAATACATGTGTCAGCTAAAGGAATATTTTCCTTATCAAAATCATTCTCAAGAGCTTTCTTTGCCATAGCTCTGGTAACTGCACAAGCTGGGAATAAATCAGGGATTTCTTTTTCAATAGGATCAACTTTCTGATCCAAAGAAGGCTTGTCAGTTACAAGTGGATTAACCACAACCTTGTCTCCAGCTAAGCCATTGCCTAGCAACAAATGAATGCCCTCAACGGGTAAAGTAGACACTAACCCGACTGTCACAGGCCCTGAAACTAAGTCTGATTACAAATTAACAGAATGGAGAGGTACATTAACAAAGCCGCACTCTACTCCCTGAATGAGAACACTCTCATTAGAACAGTTCTTCTCAGAAGAAGGCAAAATATCTGAAACTAAAAGACTCTGAGAAGCTCCTGTATCCCTCAAAATTTTAATAGGGATAGGATTGGCCAAATCACCCAAGAGTGATATAGAACCCTTCGACATGAATGGTTCAAAATTCTCCATAACACAATCAGACTGAGGTTTTTCAAACCCAACAAATGTATTGTTTTCAATACATGACCGTGACCTTGACCTCTTAGAAATAAGAGCATTTGGGATAGGTCTATCTTGATTCTGATGCCTATATTTCAATTTGAAGCAATCAGAAATGACGTGTCCTTTTTTCTTACAATAGGTACACGTAGGAATAGACAAGGATTTTGAATCAAGTCTCTCAGAGGCTTGATTTTTAGAATTTGTGCCAGATTGAGTTTTACTGAGAGTCGTATTTGGTTGAAACACCTTTCTATCAGTAGACTGCTGAGTGAAAGATTTGCTTACAGCAGGAACTTTATGAGTTAAGGAATACTCATCAGCAGCAATAGCAGCTTTTTCCAAGGTTTCAAACTTATGCTCTTCAAGATGATTCTTAATGTCACTATGGACACAGTTCTTGAACTCTTCAAGTAATATTAATTGTTCAAGACTTTCAAAATCATGTTCGATTTTCTTGGCTAAGCACCATCTTTTGAATAACTGCTCTGTTTCTCTAGCAAATTCAACATGAGTTTGTCTAGCATCTTTCCTGTAGTTTCTGAACTTTTGCCGATAAGCCTCAGGGACTAATGCATAACCCTTCAAGATGCATTCCTTAACCAAATCGTAATCAGAACTTTGTTGTACTGACAGAGATATATAGATATCTCTGGCCTTGCCATAAAGTACACTCTGCAATAATTGAGTCCAATACTCTCTTGGCCATTTCGAATTCTCAGCAACTTTTTCAAAAAGAATAAAATATTTGTCTACTTCCTTTTCGCTAAAAGGGGGAACTAACTTGACATTTCCTAAAATGTTAAAATTTGAATTTGCACGAGAAGTGGAATCGTGCCTGTCACTTGCCAGCTCCAACTCTTTCATTCTAAGTTGAAATTCTTTATCTTTATCCCTTTCCTGTACACGCATTTGTTCTTTTTGTAATTCAATTTGTTCTTTTTGTAATTCCCTTTGTCTATCTTTTTCCCTTTCCTCTATTTGTATTTGTTCCTTTTGTAATTCTATTTGCCGTTCTTTTTCCCTTTCTTCTAATTGTCTTTGTTCCTTTTGTAATTCTATTTGCCTTTCTTTTTCCCTTTCTTCTAATTGCATTTGTCTTTCTTTTTCCCTTTCTTCTAATTGCATTTTCATTTGTTCATTCTGACTCTGAAGCTCGAGCTTCCTTAACTCTATTTCCATTTTTTTTATTTTTAGTTCTAATTTCTTACTGTCAGAGTCTGTCATAGACTTACTGACAGATGCCAAAACACTTTGGTCAAAAACATTCTTTTCTACCAAATGTTGAACTAAAATTTTCTTGATTTCTTGTTTTGTCAAGGAAGCTTTTGCTTCAGAAAGATCGTACTTTCTGGCAAGTTCAAGCAACTCATCCTTCTTCAGATTATCCAACTGTTGTTGAGTTGGACTAGAAAGAAAACTCTCCACTTTTGACATTCTTAAAGCCTGTTGTTTTCACTAAAATTTCAAATAAAATGAACTAGGGAATTAAAATTTCAATATTTAGCCAATTTCATATATCAGCTAATTTGATAGATCAATCCCGGACGAGCCCCCAGTGTCTTTATGTTATGTATTGGCTCGTTGAAAGTAACACAAAGAAAGAGTGAAGACAACAAGGTTTGTAAATTTTAACAAAAATAAATTTATTTCCCTAGAAAACACGGAGAAAAGGTAAATATATCAAACAAGACTTACGATTTACGAAGAAGATCCAAAAAATTGTTCTAAATTTGTGAAAACACATAAGTCCTGTGAATAAACAGTTCTAAATTGTTACAGTCTGAATCTCAATTCCGTTCCAAGATGGCGGATGATGACGTCAGACGAAGGCTAACACAGAATGTCCAGAATTTTCACTGTAAAGCACAATTTGTATTGTTCTGTTCCGATTTAGAAATAATTTCATCAAATGTCTTTGTCCAAAGCCAGTAGTGTTGTTCTCCAGGGAAAATAATTACTTAGAAAGTAGATGAAATACAGCTACCACCACTAACAACACACATGTTGTTCCTAACACGTACGAATGAACAAACACCTCTTTCCAGCACAGGAATACCTCTTCCTTAAGGTATTAGAAACTCTGTAAGATGTTATGATGTGACTCTCAAGTATAACTGACTACGACTATGACCACGACTCTATGACTAAATATTTCTTACAGGTAACTGAGCATTTAAAACAAGCTAATGCGTCATTACATGTACACATGCACGAAATCCACGTGTGATTTCGCAATCCATCTGGACATTACGAAAGCCTAAACAAGTATCAGCCAATCATTTACACACCTACTGCTGAATGTTTACTTGCTACGCAAAACCCGTCATACAAAAATCGTGCTTACACGAGTCACATTTACGTTTTAAATAAATACGATGTTTCTAACAAACTCTTAGACCCATGCAAACATAATCATCATAATAATAATAATTACATTTAATGATGTAAAAATAAAATAAAAATGAAACAAAGAATTAGAAGAATTTAAATTTTAACACATGTAATTTAACTACAGGGTCGTAACACTTTCCCCCATAAAGAAAAAAGAAAGATTTATGTAATAAAGCTTTCTTTTTTACCAGATGTAAATTATACATGAGGTAAAATAAAATTACTTAAGAAGAACTCTTATGAATCTACAGAAAGGTGTATATGAAAATGACATTTCTATACACGGGAAAGTGCATCTGCAATTAAATTATCTTTTCCTTTAATGTGCTTGATGTCAAGATTATACTCTTGCAAAAATAAACTCCATCTCAACAGTCTTTGATTTTTATTTTTCATTCTGCTGATGAAAGTAAGGGGGTTGTGATCACTAAACACAACAACCGGAGAAGGAGCTGAGCTGATATAAACTTCAAAATGCTGTAATGCCAGTATTAAAGTTAAGCATTCCTTCTCGATTGTTGAGTAGTTTCTTTGGTGTTTATTTAATTTCTTAGAGAAGTAACACAATGGGTGTTCTACACCGTTTTTGTCATCTTGAAGCAAAACTGCTCCAACCCCAACATCACTTGCATCCACAGAAAGTTTGAATGGTTGACTGAAATCTGGAGCTGTTAAAACTGGTGCATTTTTCAGTATGGCTTTTAACCTATCGAAAGCCTCTTGACATTTTTCAGTCCAAAGAAACTTGTTTTTCTTTCTCAACAAGTTTGTCAGAGGTTCAGCAATATCAGAAAAATTAGAACAAAATTTGCGATAGTACCCAGCCATACCCAAAAATCGCATCAGCTGTCTTTTACTGACAGGCACAGGAAATTCAGAAATAGCCTTGACCTTAGCATCTATAGGCTTAATTTGACCATGTCCCACCATATGTCCTAGAAAAGTAACACACGCACGGCAGAACTCACTTTTAGATAAATTAATAGTCAAATTTGCATCCGTGAGTCTGTCGAAGAACTTCCGAATCGTGGCTAGATGTTCTTTCCAGGTGTTGATGTAGATGATGACATCATCAATATAGGCATCACAATTGTCTAGACCAGAAGTAATCATATTCATAAGGCGTTGAAAAGTACTTGGAGAACCCTTCATCCCAAATGGCATTATTTTATACTGGTAGAGTCCATCTGGAGTCACAAATGCCGAAATTTCTTTTGCTCTTTCCGTTAATGGAATTTGCCAAAAACCCCTCAGAAGGTCGAATTTAGTGACGTATTTGGCATTTCCAATTTTGTCGATACAATCGTCGATGCTTGGCAATGGAAATGAGTCTGTTTTTGTCACACTGTTCACCTTCCTATAATCCGTACACATTCGGAAAGTTTTATCCGGTTTCGGAACAAGAATGCACGGTGAACTCCAATCACTCTTACTGGGCTCTATAAAATCATTTTCCAGTAAATACTGAATCTCTTTTTTCATGTATTCCTGTTTAAAAGGATTCATCCTGTATGGGCGTTGTTTCATGGGTTTCGAATCTACTATTTCAACGTCGTGAACAATTTTGTTTGTCCTTGTAGGCACGTCTGGAAACAAGTGCTCATATTCTGATAATTGTTTAAGTTCACTTTTTTCTTGATTTTGTAAATGAGAAAGTTTCTGGTCTAGATTTTCCACAACTTCCGAATTCCGAAGACTTGTTGTTCCAAGATTAGTAGAATCCAACTGAATTCCTTCATTCAAATCCTCAGTTGGTGGGACAGGTACAACTAAATTAAATGCATTATTTACCTGGCTATTTCTTTTAACATAATAGTACTCCATTAATTTACTTAGAGCAGAGTACTAATTATAATTTATCTCATTCACTTTCTTTTTTTTCTTTACCTTGTAAGGGCCATAAAATCCAACTTGAAGAAAATTCTGTAGAATGAGCAAGAGAGAATGTACTTTATTACAGGACTCAAAAATTCTCTCTAGTACACTTTGGTGAAACCATAGTTTCACTTTTGACTTGAACTGTTGCATGCCAAATTCAAGTATAACAAGCTGGAAGATACCAGACTTGAAATTTGACCTTTGACCAGATTGAACAAATTTCAGAAGGCCAAATTGAGCAAAATTCCTCAAAGGAATTACCTCTGGAAAACTTGTTGACGCACACTTGATGGTCAACAAATTTTGGTTACCTGACTTGGTCTGTAGTAAGGGATCAACACAATCTACCATAATTCTACTGAATGGCTCGTCAAATGCAGGAATTGGTTGCAGATGAGCTTTAGGTATCTTTTGATTTGGTTTTCCTACAATTTGACAAGTATGACAAGATCTACAAAACTTGCACACATCACATTTGATTTTTGGCCAATAGAAGTGAGTCAAGATCTTGTGATACGTTTTATTTATCCCTAAATGACCAGCCATAGGAGTTTCATGGGCCAAACTAAGCATTTCCTGTCTGTAAGGTTTCGGAACCACAATCTGATATTTTACTGACCATTCGTCACTAGCAGGTACTTCGAGAGGTCTCCATTTTCTCATAAGAACTCCATTTTTAATGAAGTAACAGACAGGTACTTCAGTTGCTTCTTTTCCACTAACGGCCCGCTGAAACAAACAGGAGATCTCAGGATCCTTCTCCTGTTCGACGACAAGTGATTGTCGTTTATCACCCTGATCAGATAAAAGAGAATGAGTATTCAAAAGAGAATCACTATGATCAATACCTTTTGACTGATCCAAATTAGAAGTGAAAGTGACCTCATCAAAAGCCTGACCAATACATGTGTCAGTTAAAGGAATACATTCCTTATCAAAATCATTCTCAAGAGCTTTCTTTGCCATAGCTCTGGTAACTGCACAAGCTGGGAATAAATCAGGGATTTCTTTTTCAATAAGATCAACTTTCTGATCCAAAGAAGGCTTGTCAGTTACAAGTGGATTAACCACAACCTTGTCTCCAGCTAAGCCATTGCCTAGCAACAAATGAATGCCCTCAACGGGTAAAGTAGACACTAACCCGACTGTCACAGGTCCTGAAACTAAGTCTGATTACAAATTAACAGAATGGAGAGGTACATTAACAAAGCCGCACTCTACTCCCTGAATGAGAACACTCTCATTAGAACAGTTCTTCTCAGAAGAAGGCAAACTATCTGAAACTAAAAGACTCTGAGAAGCTCCTGTATCCCTCAAAATTTTAATAGGGATAGGATTGGCCAAATCACCCAAGAGTGATATAGAACCCTTCGACATGAATGGTTCAAAATTCTCCATAACACAATCAGACTGAGGTTTTTCAAAACCAACAAATGTATTGTTTTCAATACATGACCGTGACCTTGACCTCTTAGCAATAAGAGCATTAGGGATGGGTCTATCTTGATTCTGATGCCTATATTTCAGTTTGAAGCAATCAGATATGACGTGTCCTTTTTTCTTACAATAGGTACACGTAGGTAGAGACAAGGATTTTGAATCAAGTCTCTCAGAGGCTTGATTTTTAGAACTTGTGCCAGATTGAGTTTTACTGAGAGGCGTATTTGGTTGAAACACCTTTCTGTCAGTAGACTGCTGAGTGAAAGATTTGCTTACAGCAGGAACTTTATGAGTTAAGGAATACTCATCAGCAGCAATAGCAGCTTTTTCCAAGGATTCAAACTTATGCTCTTCAAGATGATTCTTAATGTCACTATGGACACAGTTCTTGAACTCTTCAAGCAATATTAATTGTTCAAGACTTTCAAAATCATGTTCGATTTTCTTGGCTAAGCACCATCTTTTGAATAACTGCTCTTTTTCTCTAGCAAATTCAACATAAGTTTGTCTAGCATCTTTCCTGTAGTTTCTGAACTTTTGCGGATAAGCCTCAGGGACTAATGCATAACCCTTCAAGATGCATTCCTTAACCAAATCGTAATCAGAACTTTGTTGTACTGACAGAGATATATAGATATCTCTGGCCTTGCCATAAAGTACACTCTGCAATAATTGAGCCCAATACTCTCTTTGCCATTTCGAATTCTCAGCAACTTTTTCAAAAAGAATAAAATATTTGTATACTTCCTTTTCGCTAAAAGGGGGAACTAACATGACATTTCCTAAAATGTTAAAATTTGAATTTGCACGAGAAGTGGAATCGTGCCTGTCACTTGCCAGCTCCAACTCTTTCATTCTAAGTTGAAATTCTTTTTCTTTTTACCTTTCCTGTACACGCATTTGTTCTTTTTGTAATTCAATTTGTTTTTTTTGTAATTCCCTTTGTCTTTCGTTTTCCCTTTCCTCTATTTGTATTTGTTCCTTTTGTAATTCTATTTGCCTTTCTTTTTCCCTTTCTTCTAATTGTCTTTGTTCATTTTGTAATTCTATTTGCCTTTCTTTTTCCCTTTCTTCTAATTGCATTTGTCTTTCTTTTTCCCTTTCTTCTAATTGCATTTGTCTTTCTTTTTCCCTTTCTTCTAATTGCATTTTCATTTGTTCATTCTGACTCTGAAGCTCGAGCTTCCTTAACTCTATTTCCATTTTTTTTATTTTTAATTCTAATTTCTTACTGTCAGAGTCTGTCATAGACTTACTGACAGATGCCAAAACACTTTGGTCAAAAACATTCTTTTCTACCAAATGTTGAACTAAAATTTTCTTGATTTCTTGTTTTGTCAAAGAAGCTTTTGCTTCAGAAAGATCGTACTTTCTGGCAAGTTCAAGCAACTCATCCTTCTTCAGATTATCCAACTGTTGTTGAGTTGGACTAGAAAGAAAACTCTCCACTTTTGACATTCTTAAAGCCTGTTGTTTTCACTAAAATGTCAAATAAAATGAACTAGGGAATTAAAATTTCAATATTTAGCCAATTTCATATATCAGCTAATTTCATAGATCAATCCCGGACGAGCCCCCAGTTTCTTTATGTTATGTATTGGCTCGTTCAAAGTAACACAAAGAAAGAGGGAAGACAATAAGCTTTGTAAATGTTAACAAAAATAAATTTATTTCCCTAGAAAACACGGAGAAAAGGTAAATATATCAAACAAGACTTACGATTTACGAAGAAGATCCAAAAAATTGTTCTAAATTTGTGAAAACACATAAGTCCTGTGAATAAACAGTTCTAAATTGATACAGTCTGAATCTCAGTTGCGTTCCAAGATGGCGGATGATGACGTCAGACGAAGGCTAACACAGAATGTCCAGAATTTTCACTGTAAAGCACAATTTGCATTGTTCTGTTCCGATTTAGAAATAATTTCATCAAATGTCTTTGTCCAAAGCCAGTAGTGTTGTTCTCCAGGAAAAATAATTATTTAGAAAGTAGATGAAATACAGCTACCACCACTAACAACACACATGTTGTTCCTAACACGTACGAATGAACAAACACCCCTTTCCAGCACAGGAATACCTCTTCCTTAAGGTATTAGAAACTCTGTAAGATGTTATGATGTGACTCTCAAGTATAACTGACTACGACTATGACCACGACTCTATGACTGACTAAACATTTGTTACAGGTAACTGAGCATTTAAAACAAGCTAATGCGTCATTACATGTACACACGCACGAAAGACACGTGTGATTTCGCAATCCATCTGGACATTACGAAAACCTGAACAAGCATTAGCCAATCATTTACATACCTACTGCTGAATGTTTACTTGCTACGCAAAACCCGTCATACAAATATCGTGCTTACACGAGACACATTTACGTTTTAAATAAATACAATGTTTCTAACAAACTATTAGACCCATGCAAACATAATCATCATAATAATAATTACATTTAATGATGTAAAAAAAAAAAAAAAATGAAACAAAGAATTAGAAGAATTTAAATTTTAACACATATGTAATTTAACTACAGGGTCGTAACACTTTCCCCCATAAAGAAAAAAGACAGATTTATGTAACAAAGCTTTCTTTTTTACCAGATGTAAATTATACATGAGGTAACAAAAAACATTTACATAAGAAGAACTCTTATGAATCTACACAAAGGTGTATATGAAAATGACATTTCTATACACGGAAAAGTGCGTCTGCAATTAAATTATCTTTTCCTCTAATGTGCCTGATGTCAAGATTGTACTCTTGCAAAAATAAACTCCATCTCAACAGTCTTTGATTCCTATTTTTCATTCTGCTGATGAAAGTAAGGGGGTTGTGATCACTAAACACAACAACCGGAGAAGGAGCTGAGCTGATATAAACTTCAAAATGCTGTAATGCCAATATTAAAGCTAAGCATTCCTTCTCGATTGTTGAGTAGTTTCTTTGGTGTTTATTTAATTTCTTAGAGAAGTAACACACTGGGTGTTCTACACCGTTTTTGTCATCTTGAAGCAAAACTGCTCCAACCCCAACATCACTTGCATCCACAGAAAGCTTGAATGGTTGACTGAAATCTGGAGCTGTTAAAACTGGTGCATTTTTCAGTATGGCTTTTAACCTATCGAAAGCCTCTTGACATTTTTCAGTCCAAAGAAACTTGTTTTTCTTTCTCAACAAGTTTGTCAGAGGTTCAGCAATATCAGAAAAATTAGAACAAAATGTGCGATAGTACCCAGCCATACCCAAAAATCGCATCAGCTGTTTTTTACTGACAGGCACAGGACATTCAGAAATAGCCTTGACCTTAGCATCTATAGGCTTAATTGGACCATGTCCCACAATATGTCCTAGAAAAATAACACACGCACGGCAGAACTCACTTTTAGATAAATTAATAGTCAAATTTGCATCCGTGAGTCTGTCGAAGAACTTCCGAATCGTGGCTAGATGTTCTTTCCAGGTGTTGTTGTAGATGATGACATCAATATAGGCATCACAATTGTCTAGACCAGAAGTAATCATATTCATAAGGCGTTGAAAAGTACTTGGAGAACCCTTCATCCCAAATGGCATTACTTTATACTGGTAGAGTCCATCTGGAGTCACAAAATGCCGAAATTTCTTTTGCTCTTTCCGTTAATGGAATTTGCCAAAAACCCTTCAGAAGGTCGAATTTAGTGACGTATTTGGCATTTCCAATTTTGTCGATACAATCGTCGATTCTTGGCAATGGAAATGAGTCTGTTTTTGCCACACTGTTCACCTTCCTATAATCCGTACACATTCGGAAAGTTTTATCCGGTTTCGGAACAAGAATGCACGGTGAACTCCAATCACTCTTACTGGGCTCTATTAAATCATTTTCCAGTAAATACTGAATCTCTTTTTTCATGTATTCCTGTTTAAAAGGATTCATCCTGTATGGGTGTTCTTTCATGGGTTTCGAATCTACTATTTCAACGTCGTGAACAATTTTGTTTGTCCTTGTAGGCACGTCTGGAAACAAGTGCTCATATTCTGATAATTGTTTAAGTTCACTTTTTTCTTGATTTTGTAAATGAGAAAGTTTCTGGTCTAGATTTTCCACAACTTCCGAATTCCGAAGACTTGTTGTTCCAAGATTAGTAGAATCCAACTGAATTCCTTCATTCAAATCCTCAGCTGGTGGGACAGGTACAACTAAATTAATTGCATTATTTACCTGGCTATTTCTTTTAACATAATAGTACTCCATTAATTTACTTAGACCAGAGTACTAATAATAATTTAACTCATTCATTTTGTTCTTTACTTTGTAAGGGCCATACAATCTTAATTGAAGAAAATTCTGCAGAATGAGCAAGAGAGAATGGACTTTATTACGGGACTCAAAAATTCTCTCTAGTACACTTTGGTGAAACCATAGTTTCACTTTTGACTTGAACTGCTGCATGCTAAATTCAAGTAAAACAAGCTGGAAGATACCAGACTTGAAATTTGACCTTTGACCAGATTGAACAAATTTCAGAAGGCCAAATTGAGCAAAATTCCTCAAAGGAATTACCTCTGGAAAACTTGTTGATGCACACTTGATGGTCAACAAATTTTGGTTACCTGACTTGGTCTTTAGTAAGGGAACAACACAATCTACCATAATTCTACTGAATGGCTCGTCAAATGCAGGAATTGGTTGCAGATGAGCTTTAGGTATCTTTTGATTTGGTTTTCCTACAATTTGACAAGTATGACAAGATCTACAAAACTTGCACACATCACTTTTGATTTTTGGCCAATAGAAGTGAGTCAAGATCTTGTGATACGTTTTATTTATCCCTAAATGACCAGCCATAGGAGTTTCATGGGCCAAACTAAGTATTTCCTGTCTGTAAGGTTTCGGAACCACAACCTGATATTTTACTGACCATTCGTCACTAGCAGGTACTTCGAGAGGTCTCCATTTTCTCATAAGAACTCCATTTTTAATGAAGTAACAGACAGGTACTTCAGTTGCTTCTTTTTCACTAACGGCCTGCTGAAACAAACAGGAGATCTCAGGATCCTTCTCCTGTTCGACGACAAGTGATTGCCGTTTGTCACCCTGATCAGAAAAAAGAGAATGAGTATTCAAAAGAGGATCACTATGATCAATACCTTTTTACTGATCCAAATTTGAAGTGAAAGTGACCTCATCAAAAGCCTGACTAATACATGTGTCAGCTAAAGGAATACATTCCTTATCAAAATCATTCTCAAGAGCTTTCTTTGCCATAGCTCTGGTAACTGCAAAAGCTTGGAATAAATCAGGGATTTCTTTTTCAATAGGATCAACTTTCTGATCCAAAGAAGGCTTGTCAGTTACAAGTGGATTAACCACAACCTTGTCTCCAGCTAAGTCATTGCCTAGCAACAAATGAATGCCCTCCACGGGTAAAGTAGACACTAACCCGACTGTCACAGGTCCTGAAACTCAGTCTGATGACAAATTAACAGAATGGAGAGGTACATTAACAAAGCCACACTCTACTCCCTGAATGAGAACACTCTCATTAGAACAGTTCTTCTCAGAAGAAGGCAAAATATTTGAAACTAAAAGACTCTGAGAAGCTCCTGTATCCCTCAAAATTTTAATAGGGATAGGATTGGCCAAATCACCCAAGAGTGATATAGAACCCTTCGACATGAATGGTTCAAAATTCTCCGAAACACAATCAGACTGAGGTTTTTCAAACCCAACAAATATATTGCTTTCAATACATGACCGTGACCATGACCTCTTAGAAATAAGAGCATTTGGGATGGGTCTATCTTGATTCTGATGCCTATATTTCAATTTGAAGCAATCAGAAATGACGTGTCCTTTTTTCTTACAATAGGTACACGTAGGTAGAGACAAGGAGTTTGAATCAAGTCTCTCAGAGGCTTGATTTTTAGAACTTGTGCCAGATTGAGTTTTACTGAGAGTCGTATTTGGTTGAAACACCTTTCTATCAGTAGACTGCTGAATGAAAGATTTGCTTACAGCAGGAACTTTATGAGTTGAGGAATACTCATCAGCAGCAATAGCAGCTTTTTCCAAGGTTTCAAACTTATGCTCTTCAAGATGATTCTTAATGTCACTATGGACACAGTTCTTGAACTCTTCAAGTAATATTAACTGTTCAAGACTTTCAAAATCATGTTCGATTTTCTTGGCTAAGCACCATCTTTTGAATAACTGCTCTTTTTCTCTAGCAAATTCAACATAAATTTGTCTAGCATCTTTCCTGTAGTTTCTGAACTTTTGCCGATAAGCATCAGGGACTAATGCATAACCCTTCAAGATGCA
>JAECUM010007377.1:0-50329 GCA_016617855.1 Megalonaias nervosa | reverse complement strand
CTGGGGCATCAAGCTGCAGACATGTAGCATCATGTCCCACCCAGTCACATTATACTGACACCAGCTTAACAAGTCCTAGCACTAACCTCTTACTGCTGAGTGCCAAGTGATACAGATGCTAGTAAAATTTTTATAAGTCTTTTTGGATGACTCAGTTGGGGTTCGAACCAATGACCTCCCCCATCTGAGGTGGATGCTCTAACCACTAGGCCACCGGAGCAGTATAATGATTATATAGTGTCATGGTCTGTCATGTGAGACCACCTGTCTTGAGGAACTATTATTTGTTGGCAGAAGGAGTGGTCTTTCAAGACAGATTCTAGTGTACTGTGAAGAGCCCTATTGCTCATTCTAAATTTTTTCAAGCATATTACAAGAGATCAAATCATCACAAATCCTTCTAAATGATGATTGAATTGGTTTAGTTTTATGGGGTTTAATGCCATTTCTCAGCACATCATAGGTTACAACTGGCAATAAAACACCATACCAAATGAATCTGCATCTTAGTAAGCAAAGCGAGGTCTCTAACCTGCTGGCAAATTCATCCCTGATGTTCCTTTCGTATAACTGCTCAACTAACAAGAAGAACCTCATTTGCATATCAAAAAAGGTACAGGTTATATTACAAATAGCTACAGAGTTTTCAATTCCTGTGTTATATACTGTCCCTGGTACCAACATAAGTGGCTTCAGTGATAGCCAGACCAAATGGAGATAATTAAGAAAAATTACCCTATCAACTTGTCTGAGGATGGTTCCCCCTTGGAAAAACAGAGGCTTCCTGGCATCCACCACAATGAAATCAAAGTATGATGTCCAGTCTCTTTTCTCTTCTCCCTGAAAGGATTTTAATGGTAAATTAGAGGATAAGTAATCATAAAAACATATGCTCCCCTGGTCACATATGTTTGTAAAATAAACAAATGACTAACAACTCATTACTACTACTAGTAGTGATATAGTTATTGTGGGTAGCTCAGCAGTCAAAGACTCTCATCAATTCACCAAGAAAAAACTGGCTGGAAAATATCTGACAAGCCCTTGATACTGATCCATACCAGATAAAGAGTGTGGCATTGATATGTTCAATAAAGTTCTCTGTTTCTATGTTTGTGTGCACCAGATAACAATTCTAGGTCAGAATTTAAAATTTCAATGATTTGGCATATGCAGAAGAGTGGTCAGTTATGCTGAAGTGTCTTGCAGCATCAATGCTTCTTTTCTAGTCCACCCATTTTAATAACCTCTATTTAATGAACTATTATTTTTATGTTAAAATATCATGAAATAGTTCTCTTCTTACTTAACACTAAATGTGAAGCCAAAAATTTCATGTTCCAATACCAACGTATTCATCAGGATACATAATGTTTAAAATGATACAAGTTAACTACGTATCATTCCAGTGCTATTTTCTATTGTCAATTGTCATCTTCCTTTTTGTGATCATGACAACAAATGACCAACAGTAATTAACAAGGAGCATTATGAAAATGGCCAACTGTAATTAATAGGGAGAGTTATGAAAACGACCAACTGTAATTAACAGGGAGCATTATGGAAATGGCCAACTGGCCAACTGTAATTAACAGGGAGCATTATGAAAATGGCCAACTGTAATTAATAGGGAGGGTTATGAAAATGACCAACTGTAATTAATAGGAGAGTTATGAAAATGGCCAACTGTAATTAATACAGAGAGTTATGAAAATAGTCAACTGTAATTAACAGAGTTATGAAAATTACCAACTGTAGATAATAGGGAAAATTATGAAAATGGCCAACTGTTATTAATAGAGAGAGTTATGAAAATGACCAACTGTAATTAATAGGGAGAGTTTTGAAAATGGCTAACTGTTATTAATAGGGAGAGTTATGAAAATGGCCAACTGTAATTAATATGGAGTTATGAAAATGACCAACTATAATTAATAGGGAGAGTTATGAAAATGGCCAAATGTAATTAATAGGGAGTTATGAAAATGGCCAACTGTTGTTAATAGGGAGAGTTATGAAAATGACCAACTGTAATTAATAGGGAGAGTTATGAAAATGACCAAATGTAATTAATAGGGAGGGTTATGAAAATGACCGACTGTTATTAATAGGGAGAGTTATGAGAATGACCAATTGTAATTAATAGGGAGAGTTATGAAAATGACTGTTATTAATAGGGAGAGTTATGAAAATGGTCAACTGGTATTAAAATAGTCAACTGTTATTAATAGGAAGTTATGAACATGGCCAACTGTTATTAACAGGGAGAGTTACAATTATTTTTAAGGCTCCTGGATGTAGAATAGGTCTGAAAAGGCTTTCTGCATGGTGCAAGAGGTGACTAAAAGAAGCCATGGTGGCACAGCAGTTAGCACACCAAATTCATGATTTAAGGATTTCAGGTTTGAATCCTACCATCAGACCAGCATGGGTCAGCTATCATGGAGTGTCCTTGGGCAAGGCACTTAACTCACTTAAATTCATGATTTAAGGATTTCAGGTTTGAATCCTACCATCAGACCAGCATGAGTCAGCTATCATGGAGTGTCCCTGGGCAAGGCACTTAACTCCATCTTCCTTGGCACTAAATAGCCTAGTTGTGTTGCTGTGCCTTAAAATTCAAACCAATACACACTGCTGCATTGATAGATCCGGATTATACATCTCTTATGCACCTACAGCTATCTGACATACATGCACACATCATTACAGGATCAAACAGTTTAAAATCTTTAGGTCACAACTGTTCATCTAACATTCCGATTCATCCAATTAAATGTGTTGCAAATGACTTTGTTGAATAAATGAGAGTAAACTTTACAGTGAAAGCAATTCATTAAAAACCTCAAGGAACCAATTAAATTTTTTTTAAAAATGAAATGTGTCCATATAACACAGATATGTCCAACAATATGCTCCAATTAAAGGGCAAAGGTCCAAGTGAAACAGGGACTTAAACTCCATAATGGTTCTGAACACATGCTGTTAAATGGTGAATGACAACTGTCTACTAAGCTATTTTGATATTTTCACTATTAGTTTTGCTCTATTCATAACTCTCTGTTCATAACTTCAAAAGCTTTTGTTTTTAATTTTATTTCTTCTGTGTCATATATACGCATTGTGATGCCCAATAAATTGTAGCTATACATCATCTTAATTCCTATGTATAGTATCACAATGAATGAGAAAGTACTGAATTCAACCAATACATGCTTCAGTGGAAAGATATCTTGACACTGATGTGAATTGATGAATTGTTACATATATGTTAGACCTTAAGAAATTACTCCATACAATTTTGTGAATCAATGAATCAATTACACCTATGTTACACCTATAATAATTCTAATTTTTATGAACTGACTGCATTTTCTACATTTTGATTGGATGTAAACGGTCACATGATACTGATCTGGAATTTTTTACACATCGATAAATTCTGTGGACTACTTTTGGTTCCCTGTGTCCAGATCATTTGATGTGAAGTTTTATCTATATCAACGCTTTACATCCTAATAATAACAACAACAAGCTCCCACCCACCCACTCCTGTGATTTCCGATCAAAAATGACAAGCCACAGATTAAAATCGACCATTAGAAGTTAAAACAATGTAATTGCACAGACATTCCTGCACTCTGACACTCACCCCTTTTGCTGAAGAAGGCATATGGCAGGCTTTAGAAGCCAGTCTTTGGAAATTATTGCATTTCACCTCAACAACATGTTACAGCAGTGGTTAGTAAAGGTCACGGTCATGTCAAATAAGGGATCGCACTAAAAATGGACATGATTTTGCTTTTGAAAGATCAAAATGCGTAGAAAGTAACAACAACGTTGCTATAACAACATGTGCCATCCGCAAGCGTAATTTTCGAAAAAAAAGGAATATTCCTGGTTTAACCACAACAACCATTTTTTATATATTAAAATAATGATCATAACAATTTATCACTGGCATGACCCGCTATGACATTCAGCCCAGTATCACTGTATAAAGAATCAATGAATCTTGGCTGGCGAAGATAGGGCTATGTATTCTATCGCAGTTAAGAGGCTAATGAAAGAAAAGTTTGAGGTACATAAAAGTAAATGTTTTGTTGATTAAATCTGCCGATCTGATGTTAGAAAGAAAGTAAATTGGAATTATAAGGATTAAATGATTATGGTTGGGTATTTATTGATGTGTAAATGTTACCTAATCACTCACAAAGTTTACATAAAGTCCTATGGACTTTATTTACTTTGTGAGTGATTAGGTAAAATTTACACATCGATAAGTACCCAACCATGATCATTTAATCCCATAGCAATTACTCCATACAATTTTGCGAATCAATGAATTGTTACACCTATGTTATACATCTAGCAATTACTCCATACAATTCTGTGAATCAATGAATTGTTACACCTATGTTACACCAATAGCCATTACTCCATACAATTCTGTAAATCGATGAATTGTTACACCTATGTTACACCTCAAGCCATTACTCCATATAATTTTGTGGATCAATGAATTGTTACACCTATGTTACACTTCTAGCTATTACTCCATATAATTTTGTGGATCAATGAATTGTTACACTTATGTTACACCTCAAGCCATTACTCCATACAATTTTGTGGATCAATGAATTGTTACACCTATGTTACACTTCTAGCTATTACTCCACACAATTTTGCTGGAAAACAGTTAATACTGAACTTGATCTAGTTCTTCTTAATGTAAAGATTCAAGCCAAATTTGACTTCAATCCATGAAGTCCTTCAAAAGTCTGAGTGCAAACAAAATTGAAGGACAAAGTGCCAAGACAAACTGGCCATACAATTTTGATGCAAAATAATTACTCAAGTTCAGATCAGCATTGATTTTATTCAGGTTCCAGTAGACATCATGAGAAGTCATCTTGTGAAAACCCCATGACAATATGACTTCTGTTCAGGAGTAGTAATAACAATAACATTTTCAAGATGGCCTCCATGGCAGCTATAAATGATGTGAGATTGGCACTATCTTCATTTAGGACCACCTAGACATCAAGCCCATCCATTCAGGAGCAGTAGTGATAAGATTTTCAAAATGGCTACTGAGGTGGCCATATTGGATGTCAAAGCAGCATATTTTTCATTTAAGACCAACCAGATCATGAGATGAATGAGTGTGAAAAGATTCATGGCAATTCTCCATATAGCTTCTGAGGAGTAGCAATAACAAAACTGTACTAACAAATGGATGGACAATGAATGCATGGATGGATGATGGACAATAGACAACAGGCCACACCATAAGTTTTCCATGTCTATGACCAGTAAAGGGACTCACATTTATGGCTGGGTAATCCATTAGGTATTTCATGATGGTCTGTAAGAGGAAACAATTAATTACAATTATGTTTCTACTGAAGATCAACAAATTCAAATGTTTGAAATACTAATTATGTTGAAAATACAGCTCTCACCAGTATAACACACATCATTATAATGTGATTCATGATATAACATGGTACTACTATGGACCCAATGACCCAAATCATACCAATGTATAACAATAATGTACAAAGAAAAAAAAAGTTAACTTAGTCTTATATCTTCATTCTCTTTTCTAAACACCTTTATTTTAAAAAAAATTTGATAGTACCTGCAATACCACTATTCTGCATATTGTGCTATTCTCACTATATCATGGTTATGCATATATCAGGTACTCGGTATAACGCAGTTCGGTACATATGTGGTCAGCAGTAATGGACCTTGATTATCATGATACCATATGGAGGGAGAGTTGTATCAATGTCTGCATTTTACAGAATATTGGACTCCTGAAATGCATGTTCAATTTCAGCATTAGTTTAGTTATATTTCATTCAACAAGTGAAAATTCTGGAAGTCCTTGACTGTGATGCACATCATATAATCAGATGTCTTGTGAGTCATGACACGATTCCAAAAGTTTATAATTAAAAAGCTACTGTAACAGTATATATCGTCATTTAAAACCCATATTTAAAGGAATTAATCACAAATACGTTTCTGACAATGTGCTATATACATACCCACTGGCATAAAATTTAGCACTCCCATCCCCCCCAAAAAGCTTCCAAAATTGTTGGGCATACTGTCACAATCAAATTGTGAAAATGATATGAGCTTGAATTATATGAAAATTGATTACAAGTAAGCAAATAAACCATTGAGGAATATTTTTTTTAAAAGACTGATTAAATACAAAACATACTTATTGTCAACATACTAATCATTTATGTATTAAAAGAAAAAACTGTTTTTGTATCAAGATAATTTTAAACACATAATTATAAAATTCTTAAATTTATGTACAAATAATTGATTTGCAGCAAGGAACACTATATACACCTAATCACAGAATACTACATTCATGTACAAATAATCAGTGTAGCAAGGCAAATTATATATACCTAATTAAAGAATACTTACATTTGTGTAAAAATAATCAGTGTAGCAAGGCAAATTATATATACCTAATTACAGAATACTTACATTTGTGTACAAATAATCACTGTTTGTAGCAAGAAAGACTTTAGATCCTGTAGACCTCATCCTAAAGAAAAAAAAAAATTTTGTCAGAATAAAATGAATAAAATACACTATTTTGAATGATATTAAAACTATATTCCACTACCTTATTGTTGTACATCACATCATATTTATGGGTAAAAAATTTATCCACAAAAAAAACCAAAGGCATACCAAAACAATCATATAGTGAAAATCAGATGCGATATATATCTCATCTTTACTAATATTGGTAGACACAAAAATCTGAATGGCACTGAAATGTGACAATTTGTTGTACTTATGTCAGATGGATAATGAGAGAGGGATTCAGATGAAGTACAAAGATTGACTAAGTGAGTAAAAGAGAGAGACAGGCAGACAGAGCAACAGAGAACACAGATACCTGTCCAGTAACACTGGCAGCCTTTCATCTTTGATCACATACTTTTCCACATTTTTCATAGTTTCTGTTTTCAGAGGACCCTGTTGATGTCATTAAAAGAAGAGGTCTTTAAAGAATAAATAATCTGGGATGCCAAATTGCAGTAAGGGCTTCCAACTCAAAATCTAAATTAAATTAGAATTATCAACAGACACTCCTGATTATATGGTGATAACTGTCTCTAAAGGAGACCAAAGATATCCCAAATTGTGTCCCTTGTAGGCAGGTGTCCATTATATCAAGCCAAATCATAGGAATTAATTTAAGAATGGGGTGTTAACTGTTGCCATTCATATTTAAATGGGTGTCCTTTATATGAAGATGTCTACCAATGGTAGGTTTCAATGTGTAAACTTCTTTACACATTTATATTTCTGTCCCAAATGTTCCTGTGGAATTAATATTGATTCATTGTGCACACTACCATGGTGAAATGTAACATCATGCCTATTTGCAACTCAATGTATACCAGAGAAATACATTTGATTCAGCTCAAGATTTCTCCATATCCAAAGCTGCATTCCAATCCAGTAAAGAGACTTCAGCTAGAATTGATCCCCTGGAAAAACAAAGAATGTTTCCCCTACTCATTTCCATATCCATTTCTTTTAGAAATAACAGAAAGCTTTTCCATTTGTACAAAATTTCCGAGTAATTGAAACAAGACTCTTATGTTTACAGTGAAAATTTCCTGAAAATTTAACAAAAAATGTTAAGTTGAAAAGATCTGAGTTTGTATGTGTAATATAAAAAAGTATATATTCCCTAGTTGGCTGGACATCTGGCCATGTGATTACACAATGATTCACACCTAGCTGGTGACTAAATTGGTTAGCAGTCTACTACAGTCTCTACAGAATGATAGTTGATTAACAGATGTCCTACACCAACCTGACATAATCCTCCACTGAAAAATTACCCACCACCTCATCCTAGACATAATCCCTCCATGCAAAATGAAGGATTATGCATAATCCCCCAACCTCCTTTTAGCACTGATAAATTGTTTTCAGTATGTTATCATTAAAGGAACAGGTCACAAGATCAGGTACTGGACTAGCGATAAATACATGTATACAACCCTATAAATGTATAATGGGTTAATTAAACCCCCTGCAAAACATTCTGAAATGGGATAGGGACAAAAAAAGAAATCTAACTTGTCATCAATATATCTCGTATTTGGAGTTAATTATGTAATGTCGTGTTTATCCAATAAAATTATTGCTTAAAACTTTTAAATACTTCACAAAATATAATAATAATGGCTGAATACAGTACTTGTTCCATCTCTTCTTTCTTCTACTCAAGGGAAGCTGATACTGAATTTCGATGGGTCCACAAATATATATATTTGTGCAAAGCAGGCAACACTACACATATGTATATTTGTGATGGTTATAAAGTTGAAAAAGCTAAAGTAAGAATCAGGAGAGGGGGCTTATGTCCTATTTTTCATTCTGCTAAGGGAAATTATGACCAAGAGGAGGGGGTTGTCGAGAGGGGGAGGGATATGACTGGGGAGATTTTGTTTGTATCCTGCCCAACATATCCAATTGGTAAAATTAAATCCGCAAGCTCTGACTACCTGCCACCAACTGTCAGGCAAGTGTTGTTCATTGAATATTCTGATGGTCCACTGATCAAAAATCTTGAGTTATGCTGATTATACAGAAAATGCTATGCTGTGTAGTAGACATGGTTATCTCTGATTGGAGATATGTCAATTATGAAATGGAAACATCCCTCCCAATCAAGCAACATGAGTTGATTTGCCATGAGATGAGATCTTAGATTAATACATTGTATAATTCTTCATATCTATCAATGTTGGATAGGACATTTCCACCAAAAAATCACAATCTTTGTTGTTTGCAGTTTGACTTAACTTATAAGTGTGTATACTGGTATACAGAACTTTGATCTACAACAGATTTTCCTTCCATAAATAATAATGAGAAGATGAACGAAAAGAAATAATGCGGAACCAAGGTAATGAATCTGTATATGTAATTTGGTTGATCACTCCAAAATGTCCTTCTTTGGACAAAAACTTCAACCACTGCACACTTAAGGATCTAAATGTCTTGTAATTAATGATTATTTGGAGTATTGTAAAAAATGCTCAAGTGATAATGAAATTCAGGGAGTTCTTGCAAGCCTGTGTCCACTATGATCACAGTAGGATGCCATGAGATAAAGACAGCAGTCATGTGATGAAAGACATTCCATCATAGGGATGTGAGAAATAACCATGCTACAAATTTAAATTCCTTTTCAGTCACTAACACATTTCTTTACCATGAACTTTTGGACCATGCAAAATTATAATTTCAGATCAATTCAACTATTTATATTTGCTTGTAAGTTGGGTAAAATGGCAAACTGCATAGGCCCAGATCTGCCATCACATCATGTGCCAGCATAGTCTGGGTCTATGCAATTTGTCAGAAGTAATCAGCAGAACAAACACAGCCTAATCTGCTACAGCAATGTGCAATGGCAGATCAGGGTTCAAGATGTTTGCAGCTGGACACTGCTTATGAACAACTAGATGTATATACAGTATATGAAAGTTATTTATGAACTGCAATCTAACAAAGGTATTTTTAGAGGTACCAGTACATACATGTATAATGAAACTAAGACCTTGTGTCACATCTTCTGACTGCTGATCACTGTCTAAATGAAGATCTATGTCATGTTATATGACTGCAGATCATTGTCTAAATGAAGATCTAGTGTCCTGTTATCTGCCTGACTAATACACTCTGTTAACCTTAAACAATGTGCAAACATAGAAACATACAGAAACTGATTGTTTTGCCATCTTATGTGACAGCCCAGAAAGGTCAAATTAGGACATTTACAATATTTTATCAGATTTCACTTTAAATCTGGATTTTCAACCCAATTTTAGTAGATTAAATTACAAAAATTGCAATAAGTAAAAATGTCATGTATATGTTTATTTAAATATGCATATAACCAAATAAGTACATATTAAAAAGACCATCATAAAATCATTACAATTACTTTTTATCTGTGCACAGTATGTCTTCTATATGACACCTAGAGAAGTTCTGTAAGCTTGGAATCTTATTTCCAGTTCTAACTTACATCATGATAAAACATGTCAGCACTATATATATATATATATAGAGAAAGAGTTATATGGTGAGAGTATATATATATATATATATGTATATATATATAAGGTATATATATGTAGATATATATATATATATATATATATATATATATGTATGCTATACATATATATATATACACATACATACATACATACACACACACACACACACACACAGATACATATCAATTATTTTTTTTAATGTTATATAAGTTTATACAATGCCTTATTATTAAGGACACTGGGATACAAAGTCTCTTACTGATGAATCCAGTAACTTTCTATATGTAGGCACTAGCAGACTATGCTTGACTCTAAACTTTCTGTCCAGAAACAATTTTTTCCTTGTATATTTCTTAAGACCATGACTGCTGACTGTCAGACATCCCCCACACAAAAAAAATCTATAGGCTTCTTTATTATTCTAGGTAGAAAATATCCACAAAATTGGTCAAGGAACTTACTTTAGAACAAATGTTGTCATGCAAAATCGATTTTTTCTTTGAGTTAAAATGACCATGACATTTGATCCCTACATGAACAATGGAAGACCAACAAAAAGTTTGGTCAAGTTACATGGTCTAGAACTAAAGTTATTATGCATAAGCTGTTTTCTTGACTCTGTCAGTACTCTTGACCTTTGACCTTTTGTACCTAAAACCAATAGTCTTCTTTCTTACCCAGTGTGTAAGGTATCCACAAACTTTGTTGAGGTACATGGCTGGAAATTAAATTTGTGTGCAGAAAATCTTTTTCATCGTACAGCCGCTGTGACAGTGGCATTTGATAATTTGTCCCACAAACCTTACTCCAGGTGCAAGCCATGCACAAAGTTTAGTCTGGGTCTGTGATGTATAATTAAAGTTATTGTACGGAAAGTACTTTTCTTATTTCAGTCTCAGTGATCATGACCTTTCACCTCAAAATTGATAGGTTTCTTCCTTAGCCCCAAAACAAGCCATCCACATAGTTTTATCCATGTCTATGAGGCAGAACTAATGTTATTGTGTGTACACAACTTAATTCTTTCAGTTGCAATGACCTTGACCTTTGATCCTGAAAGTGACAGGCTTGTTTCTTATTCCAAGTGCAAGTCATCCACAAAGTTTGGTAACTGCAGATGGTCAAGATCTCAAGTTTTGGGGTTGAAACCATTTTTATTTCATCAGTCACAGTGACCTTGACAATTTGACCTTTTGAACCCAAAATCAATAGGAATCTACCTTACCCCAAGTGCAAGCCATCCACAAAGTTGGTTAACTGTAGATGGTGGAGATCCTGAGTTACTGGGTTGAACCATTTTTCATTTTTTCAGTCAGAGTGACCCATCTTGCAACCTCAGTAACCTTGACCTTTGACCTCAAAATCAAAAGGTTTCTTCCTTACCCACAATGAAAGCCAACCACAAATTTTGGTCCAGGTCTGTGATGCAGAACTTATGTTCTTGTGTGGAAGCCATTTTCCTTCTTTCAGACATAGTGACAATGACCTCTGATCTTTTGTCTTCCTTAAACCAAATGTTAGCTTTATGTAACATCTGGGAACAATAGCTGTTGGAGAACTCAAGATATCGTGCAGATATAAAACAGAGAACAGATGAATGGATGGAATTATGTCATAGCATGATACACTTCACTTTATGGTGGGCACATGCAAACAAGATGGCAGACATGAATTTATGCCATTCACAATTAAATTATCTAAACTTAAAATTCATCAAAATGCAATGTCCTGTTTGGTTTGCATTTGCAAGATCTGCATTCCTTACCCCATCCCTAACTTGAAATGAGGTTATGAGGTCAAGCTGACTTACTTTTACTTACTTTAATTAGCCCTTTTCAAGATAAATGTATGAAGCAAGTTACACAAATGTACATTAATTTTAAAGAAATAGAATAGAATGCAAACACTTTCAAAGTAATATGTCTGTGCTGCTTTGGAGGTAAGAGTTAAAGTAAGCAAGAAAAGTAGGATTGACAACTAACATCTTTCCTGTGGACATGATCTGTGGCTTGTATCACATCTTGATAGATTGAAGTGTACGTCATTGTCAAGTCCCCAGATTTTATTCCAGTTGGAGTGCTGGAAAAAAAGTTCAAAGTACAGATTTTTAAATTATATAGACCATAACAAAAACAGACCAATATACAGATTCTTCAAGTACACATACTGTTTTCTTTTTCCCTTAGCATTTGGCTGAAAGTTAAGAGAAGTAAATTCATTGAATTCATTGAGCTGTTGGCTTGATTTGATTGGGAAAATAATGAACCTTTATTACAGTATGCACACAATATACATATACCTATTCACAGTATGTACACACTATGAATGAACATGTGTCACAGTATGCATAGAATATACATGAACCTGTATTACATGTATGCATACAATATACATGTACCTATATCATAGTCAGCTAAAATATACATGTACCTGTATCACAGTATGCATATGATATGCATGTACTTGTATCACAGACACATACAATATGCATGTACCTGTATCACAGCATGCTATAATATACAAGTACCTGTATCACAGTATGCATATAATATACATGTACCTGTATCAGACATATACAATATGCATGTATCTGTATCACAGTATGCATGCAATATGCATATATCTATATCAGACACATATAATATACATGTACCTGTATCACAGTATGCATGAAATATGCATGTATCTATCACAGTATGCATGCAATATGCATGCATCTGTATCACAGTATGCTATAATATACATGTACCTGTATCACAGTATGCTACAATATACATGTACTTGTATCACAGTATGACAATATACATGTACCCATATCACATTATGCATACAATATGCATTTGTCTGTATTACAGTATGCCTACAACATACTTATACCTGTATCACAGTATGCATACAACATGCATGTGCCTACAAGTACTGCATCACAGTATGCATACAATATACAAGTATCTACCTTTATCACAGTATGCATACAACATGCATGTGCCTACAATGCACACAATGTATGCATACTGCATGTATCTCTATCACAGACTGCATAGAATATGCATAAATTTCACAACAGACATAATGTTAAGCAATACATACTAAATTTCAGCCTCTTTTCAACAAGTAATTTCTAAACTTCCTTCCAAATGCAGACAGCTGTATCCTGAATGATATCCAGAATTTTAATATGTTATTCCTACTGCAGCCAAATTGCTTGCAATGGATGTCAGTGTTCATTTTGAATATAACAGCAATTTAGACCATATTTACTTTTAATGTTTACTGGAGTCCTACCAGTTCTTATCAGCAACCAGTTCCAGTAGTTGCTCTCAAAAAGCAAAGATTTTGACATTTACATTGGTCTCTGCATTATTTAGCTTTTGAATGGCTCTCAAAGTCTGAAAAGCAATAGTCAACATCAACTTCTAAATGCACTCAAAATAAAAGTGGGCCTGAATCACAATAAATATATCTAGCTAACATTTCTTTACAGTGGGTGGGAAGAATGCACTTAACACATTAACCCCTGGAGGTTTTTGTTGTTTTCACCTGAAATGCAAGTAGGAAACCCATTTTGGGGGCTATTTCTGAATACATCCTAATACATCAACCTCCAAGACATTTTAGGTTAACCTAATGCCTAGTTGTGTTAGAAACATCATTTTTCATTGGCTATTTCGCCTGAATATGAGCAGAAGGGTAAAAGTTGGACTTCTTTTTTTTTCTTTTTTTTGGTTTTTTTTGCTTAACGGACCCATCCTTTTCGTGTTGAGACCACTTTTTATTCTAAATGCCCATCTTATCCTACTTTTTGCAATGGTTCACCTGTCTGTGTGCAGTTCAGACCGGTCTGTCTTAGATCTAAAGCCAAAAAGTCTAAAATCCGGACACAATATCGGATTCCGACCTCGGGCGAATTTCGGCTGGAAAAAACTCGGGTCCAAAAGGTTACGTTTTTCCCTCTGTATTTTGTAGTGCAACTAGAACATCTATATTATTTGGTATCATTGTAAAGCTACATCTGTCTACCCTTCTATAATACCACCCACTTTATTGTGTCATACATGACCTTGACGCTACAGAGCTCAGAAGTAGGCTACCACCTCCTGCCATGTAAATGTGGCGCCAGGGGTTAATGAGTTAATTTGCCAGTGTGCAATATGAGATAATAAGGGGGAAATAAACCAGTATACTACAATCAGCACATCTTGTGAGCTTTTTTCTACTAATGACCCAAACCTTTATGCATGAGACTTGATAAGAAGTGGTTCTGGGTATTACAATGACCTGGATTATCTCTTGCAGTGACTTGAAGCAGGAGTTATGACTGAATGCTGCTTCATCTCTTGACATGACCTTGGCAGGGGTTATGACTGAATACTGCATTATCTCTTGACATGACCTTGGCAGGGGTTATGACTGAATACTTGAAACACTGTCTGATCAAGATACATAAACAGCTAAAGTTTCAGAGTTATACATGGATAGAAGTCACTGTTGAAATTTTCTCTTACCATGACCTTCACCATGAGGCATGAGGCACATGGTATACTTATGTCTATACATGATATATAATTTACTAAATAACTTCAATGGTTCAAATGCTATTCTCTAGACAGGGACACAGTTACAGAACTAAATTCTCCCCTGCCATGACCTTGACCGTAACATTGGCTATGGTATGCAAGACACTGTCTTCAAAATGACTAATGTTTCATGACGATGTCTTCAGTTGTTCAAAAGTTGTTTTTTTCTGGACATGGATATATATGTTACAGAATTATATTTCCCTTGCTATGAACTAGATCTTAAGGCAGGAGGACATGGTGATGGAAAGCGACAAACTAGCTACACATCATATATAAATTGCCAAAGTTTCGTCATAATATTCAAGGTTTTTTGACTATAAAGCTGCATGACTAATTTGGTTGAAATCAAACAACCCTTAATACAGTAATGATGCAGAAACCAAAATGCAAAGGATTAGAAGACAGGGGCCACAACTCTTCCAAATGAAAATTTGAATGACTTGATATTAAGATCATTCAATGCTTCGTCTTATAAAGTTGCATGATAAATTTGACTGACATCAAAACAATTTTTGGTCAGTTAGGATTGTTTGGGGTTTTTTGTTGGCACTTTTAACACATTTTTGGTTCTATCATGCCACAAAAATACAAGCCAAGCACCCTCCCCAAGAATAAACCATGGCTGCCAGCTTAGGCTGGCCTGGGTGTGTATTGAACCCATGACCAGTGGCTAATGAATCCAATGCTCTACCAACTAAGATAATGCAGCTGTCTTTTTGGTATCTGTTGTGTAAACCAAAGTTGTGAGGAAAGGAAATCTGAGAGGAATGCTAGAAATTAAACTCACTCAAGATCTCATCAATAATACGCTGCATGCTGAACTGAACAACAATCCTCAATAAATTAATAATACATAAACCCAAGTCAGGAATCTGGGCAATCAGAGACCATAACACTTGTAAACGATAATGATAATTCTAAGTCTAATCAACATAAAGCTGTATGCCAAATCTGGCCGAAAAGCAAAAAAATCTTGGTAATACAGTTTTTTGGTGGGTAAAACTAATTTTACTAACATACTGTTGCTATCAAAATCATGTTTCTGCAATATCTGGAATATTATTGGGCTGTTGGATTTAAGGTTCTGCAAGGCTTTAAATGTGGAAAAAGAATCAGAAATGAAATTTTTGGGGGGGAGTGGTTTCAACGCCGTTCAAAGCTATGAGAATGACTGTAATTTCTGCACTAAAAACTGGCTTTATCCAGTGCCAAAGGATGTTGCAATAGCAGTTCCAACCTTGTCTCCATCTTGTGAACCATCTGTATACAGGGACATATGGCTACAATAGAAAGCTCTGATTTCATGGAATTTGCTCTGAAAAAGTAGAGGATTTGCTGATGACCTCGTTAATTCACCAAGGTCAAAAATTATTTTGGAGGTTTTGATAACCATGGTGGTGATTTGGGAATACAGAATTTTGTAATATTTCCACATTAATTTTTGCTGTTCTGAACTGAAGACAAATTCCTACACCAAAAGGTGGAATAAAGTTTGGTTACTGAACATGCAAGGGTTGGTATTTGGGCCTAAACACAAACATCACATGTGGGGTTAGGTGAATTAGAAGAGAGTTTGAAAGCATACGAAAAAGCCAATTTTGTTCATCCGATATCAAGTGACATTCATTTGCCTCCTTCTCTGAAGTGGGAAGTTCCAATTGCACCCAGACAAAGTCCAAGTCCTTGATTGTGCATCAGATCAAGCATGTGGAGGTAAGAATTACTAGCTGATCTGTACAATATGCTGTAAACTTTCTCCAAGTAAACAAAGGTAGTAACTATATGTTCTTTATGTATGCTTCTTTATGTATGCTTCTCTAATAAAAGATTCAAGTCTGACAATATGGTCTGTTGTTTCTCTGACATCTGCATCCACACTGAATATTTTATGGCTGTTTATTAGATTTAAGATACCTGGGCAGCCTATCATATGTCATCCATTCCATGGTTTTGCAAATACAGCTTGTAAATGATATGGGATGATAGCTTTGCAGCTGCACTCTACAAACAGTTGATCAAACTAAGTACTTGTTCACATCTTGCCACTCCAGTCAAGCTCTGAAGCACTTTGGCTGTTATAAAAGGTAATAGCTTGGCTAGTTTTTGGTTGTGATCACAGATTCTTATGATGAGAATCCTTGGCCAATTTCCCTTACTTGGCCAAGTTTCCTCATCCAAGTTGCCAGTTGAATTATTCCTGGACAATGTGGTTCAAGTTTTGGTTTGTTTTTCAATAATGTCTTATTATTATCTTGTTACCTGTGTTCTCCAGCTGCTTCAGAACCTAACAAAGAGACAGAGATTTACACTTATTTATTGTGTTTCTCACATCAATGCTACACAGCGTGAAGAAACATCACTCAACTGACCCTTTCCACCACCCTCTGAGGTTATATGCTTTTGGAGAACATCACCATGTTGATTAATCACAAAGGTCACTTTTTAAACTCCAAGCAAAACATTTGTTGTTTATTTTGGGGTTTAACGCCATTTCTCAATGAAAGATAGGCTACACATAGCAGCCAGTATAAGTGGTGGAGGAACAACCCATAAGAACACCGGTAAGAACCACCAACCCATGAGAAGCTACTGGCAGATTTCTCACATATCCATATTGGCTAAGCCTTAGACTCAAACCCATGTGGACAGAGGTAAGACAACAGTGATAGGTAAGAGCGAGCACTTTAGACCACTCAGCCACCACGGGCCCCTGCAATAAATCCCCTGAAGCTTGGCAGCAAACTGTTAAGACCAGGCTCTTCTGACCACCCATCTAGCTGAAGATAAAGCCAAAGTAGCAGTGGCAACCATCAACCTGTACTCTACTAACTATCAGGGTCTTTTCCTCCAATGACACAGGATGCAGCCCACAACAATCAGGTTGCCTACACTTAATTGCCTCTTACAACACGCTGCAAGGAAGCATTAGGAACATTCTACAACCCTGAACTTGCAGGAGGCAACAAACAGATGGATGGAAAGAATGATGGATGTGATACATTGAAGCGGCATCTCCATAGGCTTGGAATAGTGATCCACAATCCTAAGAGCCTGGTGATCTATACAAAATCCCCAAGCTTCCGATTTGTGCTCAACCAATCAAAAGTAACTTTAGTTATGAAACATCAATTTCCTTTGGTTACATCAATTTTGATTGGCTGATCATGAAACTCAAGCTCAAACTTAAACTTGGAACTTTTATGATTTCTAGGTCAGACTGGTATACTTTGCTCATTTACACTGATAAAGAGAATGAACTGTTCCTAGGTTTCTAAATGATATGATCTAAATTTTGGTGGTAATCATAACACATTTCTCTTCTTCATAGTGGAAAAGGAAAGAAAAAGCAGTAACCAAAATATATTATTTCATCAAATTGATCATTACACTGACAAAATACCATACATACTTGTTTATAAGTTGCGTCAAACTCCAAACAAACTGCACAGACCCAGATTTGCCAGCACATTATGCGATGGCAGATCTAGGTCTGTGCAGTTTTCAGTTGGACTCGTTTTATAAGCAAGTATATACAATATATCACTAACAAGTTTTAGATTTTCACATCTTCAGTTCTGTAAAATATATTTCATTTATATGCAATAGTGTTCTTCTGCGTGAGCATGGAAGCTGTAGATAAATCAGGGGAAAATTAATGGACATTCACTATAATGTCACAGAATAAAGTATATTTTAATTTATAGCTGGAGTGCGAATCTTTTGGTGATGGGCCGAGTGCAGATCTATGAGATTAATTTGGCTAACAGCTATTTTGCACTTTCTTAAAAGTTAAATTTTATGGAACTTTTAAAGAGTTTTAACACTCAGTGTTTAGTCTAACTTTGCTGAAAATTTTATTTGCAGTTTTGTTTATGCTCTTACTAATGGCTTTGTTTACATGGAAGGACTACTCCCTTGCCAAACATTTAATGAAACTGTTGAAAGGAACTACAAACTACTTGTAGTTGGAGAACAAACATGTATTCTAAAAAATTCTTCAATTGCATTCATTATTGTTCTGCAGTTAAGGTAAAAAAAACGAAAGAACCAAACATTAAATATGCTGCATTTAACAACACAAAATACTCAATGAAAAGTTGCAGATGCACTTTAATGCTGGAATTTCCATTTTTAAAAAAAAAAAAACAGCAAGATAAACATCATCAATAAAAAGATATTTTTAACCCAAGAATTTCCAAGAATTAAAAAATAGAAACTGGGAAATTAGGATTTTTTGGGGGTCACTGACAGGCTTCTTTAACAATTAAACTCTATGTACTCATTTATCAGTTACATCCAACTGCAAACAAGACAGACCCTGATTAGCCATCACATAACTTTATGTGCTTGAAGATCGAGATGTATGTTGTTTATTCTATTGATTAGTCTTACCAAACTGCATAGATCCAGATCTGCCAGCACATTGTGCAGTTTGCGGTTGGATCCAACTTATAAGCAAGTATACAATGTTTATTTATTTCTTGCAAGTCACAGATTGTATCCTAATCTTAAATAAGATAACCAAATTGAAAGTAGATTAAAAAGCCTTCTCTTATTTACCTGATGTAATCAGGATTATTAGTGAAGAAGTCCACAATGCAGGCAAGAATGTACAACACTGAAATGAAAAGAAAATCCTGAAACACTGTTATATGTAGTATGCATAAGTACTAACAATAATTATACTCAAGTTATTTGTTACATCTATCACTGATAACTTTCAGATGATGTAACACATGGACTGGTATTACTGTAGTTGACCTCTATAGACCATTCTCAGAATGTATTCATGTATTCATGTGACCCTGGGTCAACGAATCCAAAATGAGGCTAAGCTAGGCACCAGCTTATAGATTTGTTAGAACCAGGGGACCAAATTATGGCCGATAACGTTTTGTTAAAATTAAAGAGAAAATTATTTTAATAAACAGATTAACAGAACATCCCATATATAAAATGACAAAATTTTATATTGTTTAGACACGATTCTTCCCTATTATGTTTACTTTATCTAATGTCTGCATTTACATATTGGGTGTTAAAATTCATCAATGAATCAACACCATAAAAATAATATTAATTATAATCAATGAAGAAGTTCACATATATAAGGGACCAATTTGTGTGTTTGGGGGCAGGATGTTTTGATGTTATATATATATTTCAAACAGGTACGTGACTTTTTGGCGCAACCATTTTGGCACAGAGCCGTTTTGGCGCCAGCCATTTTGGCGTGCCAATTACCTACATGGTTTAAATACTGGGTAAGTGGAACTAATTACTTGTCACGTTCTGCCAACATACAACAACATCGTACTAACCTACCGTATTGAAACCGATAGGGTATGTTATCACGATAATTATAGCTCCAACATACAACAACATCGCACTAACCTACTGTATTGAAACCGATAGGGTATGTTATCACGACAATTATAACTCCAACATACAACAACATCGTACTAACCTACCGTATTGAAACCGATAGGGTATGTTAGAACGAAACATCATCGAGTACCTTCGAGGACTATCGCATAACTTTTTGATGGAGTGATGGACTGGACAAGTTACCAAAAGGTAGCACATTTATGGCATTGAGGAGTAAGCCTATTCATTGAATCGAATTTTGAATACTTTGATAAACTAAGTTTATTTATAGGCTTAAATGTATTAAAATAACAAAGTTTTTCTTGCCAACTTTATGTACTATGTTTTTTCATGAATGCTTTAACAATAAATGTTTTTTGTGCAAACAATGTACTATTTTTATTGAGAAATACGTTCATGTTAATAAGCGCCAAAACGGCGGCGCCAAAACGGTTGCGCCAAAATGGCGGCGCCAAAACGTCCTCTGTGCCAAAACGGCGGTGCCAAAACGGTCGCACCAAAATGGCGGCGCCAAAATGGCCTGCTTCGCTTTCAGACAGCTTTGAACAAATAATCCTGCTGTTTTGTGGGTATTTATATATAACTGCCAATCTGTTATTAAAACCAAAATACAAATGTGTTCATATGAATAAAATCGTATATCCATATTGTCAGTTGACAAATGATTCAGAAAAGAAGAACATATATCATTTAAAGGGAAAATCCCAGTCCCTCCCACCCCCAGGCACTAAAAGCAGCAAGCACCATAGCAACAACCAGGTTGTGCATTTCTGATACAAATTAAAATGCAAGCATACCGACATGTACCCAAAACTATTTAAAGCACACCACAAAGTCTCTACTGGTTTGGGGGGCATGGTTGGTTAAAAGGGCAGTCTGTGTCACTATGCACATTTTGTAAATGTTTTATTCTGACCGCGTGTTTTGACCACAGTATTCATTGATCATAGCTGTACATTTAAACCATACCTAATCAGAAACAAAATTCATGCTTTAAATAGTTTGTTTTCTCTATCGTTAACTTGTATTTTGTGTGCTGTAGAGAAAAAGGGCACTCAAAATAGGATGTTAATCAACTTACGTTTAAGAGAATGGACATATCGAGTAAGTTTTCATCATTATACTATATACAGTAGTAATTCTATAATATAAAATATTCTTATGCAAAAGGAAACAATCTCTATAGAATACATTACATCCATTACAGCCGCAATCAATATAATATATTCTCTTGCAAAAGGAATCTACGTAATATATTATATGCAGTATAGTCGCGATCTGCCTAGCTTAGCCTTGTTTTCACGATACATTAATATTCATGAGGATCTCATTAAGAATGGTCTATAGTATGGCCACTTGTCCTACACAGGGCATTCTTATCATCTCACTCCCCTCAAAAATTACTGAGATAAAATTCCCACTTACCATACATACTTTCTTACATGTCAAGTCAAACTGCAAACAACATACATCCTGATCTGCCATAGCATGATGTGCCTGCAGATCAGGGTCTATCCTGTTTGTTCTACTAATTACTTCTAACAAACTGCAGAGACCCAGATCTGCTGGCGTATTATGCAATGGCACTCAGGGTATGTGCATTTTGCAGCTGGACTCATCTTATAAGCAAATGCATATAGTACTAGGTACCCTTTTCATGTATAGCATAGACTGCAAGCTTTGACAATATATCCTTTTCTGATAGAAGCAAATTGTGTCATATCGAATATTTCTAAGCTCAACAATGAGCACTAATATAAACTGTACTTCTGGTTAGCTATCATCATACATTATTATGTTGCAGATGGTGTGGAATATGTACATGTCCATATTAAATACAATCAAGACTGTACTGGTTGGGACCAAAGTGCCTTTTCCAAAGACACAATCAGGCAGCCAAATTAGGCTGGCCTGGGTGGGAATCAAAACCGTAACCCTTGGATTGCTAGTCTAATGCATTACCAATTATTTTTCATTTCATAAACAAACATGCAAGATACTATAAAAACACCCACAAAGTAATAAATCTTTAATTCCCAGAGATTAAGACTAAAATGGTCTTGAATTCAGAGAGATTTTTTTCTGACACTGAGATATCACATGTACATAAATTCCTAAATCAGAATGGTACCCTGCTAATCTACAGGAAATGACAGAGAAAGCAACTAAGAAACTGTTGGCTTCAAGACTTTCCTTTACTTTCTTGTTAGGATTCATTAATATAGCGAATTCTGAAAAATAAGACTCCTCTAAAAATTCAACCACTAACAATTCTGGTTCTGATGTGTCAAGAATGACAGGACATTAACATATTCTGTACATCTTTCCACCCAAATAGTATTGTTTGCCTTTTTCTTTGATGATATTTGAGTTGATAAGTATACCATTTATGCCACAAATACTGTCAATATTGAATATTTGAAACAGGACTTAAATCTTATGTTTGAGTGTCACATGAATTTGTCGAATGAGCAGAACAGGTGCCTCTGTACATGTACTGACAGTAAAGCTGCAATTAGGTAAGGTATGGATAACTCTGTATCTACCCTCTCCTATTAATTTATATGAAGGAAGATCATTTCAAATGCAAAATCTACATTGATATCTGCAAATGTTTCCGACATGATTTCAATCTCTGTCTGCTAAAATAACTAGTGTCAAGGCTGAGTTGCATACCAGCACGTTGTATTGACAAGATTGACTCAAGCCTTGATGTCACAATAACATGAAGAATGTACACAAACAGAATCTTACAATTCAAGATCTAAAATAAAAGTAAAGGCATATAAACAGGACAATTTCAAGATACACAGCAGAAAATGGAATCTTTTGATATATGGTACAGTTTCTGTCACAATTACCAAAGATGTAGATACCAGAAGAAAAAAAATCAACCAATTTTTGAATGTTGTTGATGTTATCAGTTTAATGCCATTTGTCAGCACATGACAGGTTATACATTGCAGCCAGTATATTCGAAAAACCCAGAAAAATCCTGGGAAGAACCATCAACCCATGGGAAGCTACTGGCAAGCTTTCTCACATACCCATGTTGATCGAGACTACGAGTTGAACCCATGTGAACAGAGGTGGGATGTCTGTGATTCGTAAAGGCCATTTGGTCACCCGGGCAAGGGAATTCTTGAAAGAATCCCTGAAAATCTTGAACGATATCATCACCAACATGCTTTACCTAGCATTAGACTGGCTGAAATCAGATGATGATCCCAACATAAAAACAAACTATTATTGTCAGATTCCTCAGACTAAAAAAAAGATCATGACCTGGATTAAGCAAGGCAACCAAATTACCTCTTGATGCTGGATTCACTAGAGTGCCACAGTTAACAACAAAAGCAGCTGAGTATTGAAGAAAACTCTTGCAACAATGTTCTGTCATGCCACAAGAAAAGCTCAAAATGATGAAAAAGCAGCATAAAAAGAAATTCTACCCCATCCTTCTTCTTCTTCCCCCCCCCCATTAATTATGGGGTCACCATCCAAATAAAAAAAATGTTGTTTGATGGAAATTTGGTTGCCAACTAAGCACGGTCCCCCCCACCCATAGTTGCAGGTGTTGCATTGGGCAGTTGTTATGTCACCACAATAAAGCTAATTTATAAGAAGGAAGCACTTTTTGTTTTCCTTGTGAGAAAAGCAAACATTATTAATTTAATCCAAAGATATCAATGAAACTTTAAAACACAAATTTAACTATATAAATACATTTAAACTTAGGAGCCACAGCAACTTAGAGGTTAGCATGCCTGACTTACAACCAAAAGGATATGGGTTTGAATCCTACCACTGTCAGCTACCATAGTGTGTCCTTGGGCAGGGCACTTTACTCCAATTGCATAGGTAATAAATCACCTACTTGGTTGCTGTGACACTGCTCTGGTGGCCTAGTGGTTAGAGCGTCTGCCTCGGATGTGGGAGGTTGCAGTTTCGAAACCTGGCCGAGTCATACCAAAGGCTTATAAAAATGGTACTAACAGCTGCCTTGCTAGGCGCTCAGCATTAAGAGGTTAGTGTTAGGACTGGTTGGCCTCGTGTCAAAATAGTGTGACTGGGTGGGACATGATGCTACATGTCTGCGGCATGATGCCTCAGTGCTAGACATCACTATAAAATGCAGACATTATAGCGATATGACTGAAAAACTGTTAAAGGTATGTTAAAAATCTAAATCACCCACACACACACACTTGTTGTTGTGCCATAAAGCACTAAACCAAAACATCTGAACTCTGAGTGACTTTTATTGATGAATCAAAGTATCATTCTTACATATTTCTTACTGCCCTGTGAATTAGTGGATTTTTCAATAGAAATAGTTTACTTAATTAACTGAATACCCCAAAAAATGTTTCACTGTGCACAACAGACATTGTTAACATTATAATTAGAAAAACCTTGAGCCACCATTTTGTAACTTGTTTGGTTTAGTGGTAAGCATGGCCACCTCTGTGCAAGAGTAACAGGTCTAAGTAACATGTAAATTTTTTAAAGATATATTTTGTTTATGTGGGTTTTTTTTCAAACAGGAAAGAGAATCATGTTACTACTGATATTTTCCATGCAAATATACACAAAACACAGGAGGACATAACCGGAAAAGAGCTGACACTTTGTGGGATACAGTGGAAATCTACTTCAATATGCAAAATGAGCATGAAATCAAACCAAAATAAGTGAATAATAGATATATTTCATCTCTTGAGTGAAAAAGACAAGTATTTTCACCCGTGACTTCATCACTCATGAAAATACTGAGCTTTTCACCCATTTGATAAAATACATACATTAATCACTTGTGACAAGCAAATACTCTCTCTCTCTCTCTCTCTCTCTCTCTCTATATATATATATATATATATATATATATATATAACAATTAAGTATCAAGAAAATGGCATTCAGTATCCACAAGCAGTGGGTCAAAGGGCAAGAGAAAGAAACCATTAAACTTTTCCACCTGTCAGATCCTCAGGTGGCTGATTTCCTGTGTGTTCTTTGAAGAAATGAGAAAATCAGACTTGTTTAAAACAACCTGCCAGCTCTGTAACAGGAGAACAAACTTGCCAAAGATAATCATTTGTGTTATGTAAACATCTCTCTTCCAGATTGGCTGATTCATAAAATCTAGAGTTAACTCCCTTTGACTGTCTTACCCTTCACAACAATCTATTTTTTAGTACACTGATAAGTCAAACTGCATTCTGTTCTTCTCTTTTTTTTTGTTTTTCACAATTTTTTTCGTAACAATTGTTTTTGTTGTTTGTGCCGGTGCACATAATTTTGAAAACAATTTTTAAGACATATGGTCTTGGCAAAAAAAGAAAAGACATTTTAAAAATGTTGACACTGACAGAAATATTTGTATTCAAAGAAATAAGTGTAATACAAACAAAAAAATTCTTAAATTGTTTGTGTGTATATTATTAATTTTGGGTGTGAAGTTTCATTGTTACAAAGTCCATCATATACAGTGTCACAAAGACCTGATGAAGTTAAAACACGTTATCTTCTTGTAATTCAGTTTCACATTGTTCCCATCAGTTCCAAAGTCAACTTTCCCACTTGAGTATGAAATGATCTTACTAAAAATGGTAGTGTATAAATGACTGATACTTGCTAAATTATGATCCCCATGCTTTCTAAAGAAAAGGCAGAGATGTGACACTGCCTGTATGCATGTGTAAATTCATTATGCATGCATGCATCATGTGCTCATGGAGTGACAGTTCAAGATTGGAACATAAAACCTAGTGATACTATTAGGGGTAGTCTGTAAATGTATACAACAGTTTTTATAATTTGTATTCATCCCTGGGGGTGGGGGGTGAGACTGACAGATAGGAACACTTTATTCAATGTGTGGCAATTTGAGTTTCGTTCATCATACGACTCCTCTTATGCAACTTAAATTGGACTTCAAACCTTGATATATAATGGGGTATAGTCTGTAGATGTGTACAAGGGTTTTAGAAAGAAATTTAACCGATTCCCTGGGGATAATGTGTGCGTGTGATTTGGATTTTTAACGTAGCTTTAAAAAAATTTCAGTCATATCGCTACGATGTCAGCAGTGTGACAGTTTATAATGTGTCTAGCACTGGGGCATCATGCCGCAGACATGTGGCATCATGTTTCACCCAGTCACATTATCCTGACACCAGGTTGACCAATCCTAACACTAACCTCTTAATGCTGAGCATTTAATGAGGCAGTACCATTTTTATGTCTTTGGTATGACTTGGCTGGGGTCTGAACCTGCGACCTCTCCCCTGGGGATAAAGACCAGGAGGATGACTGGATAGAATTATATAAAACCTGTAGTCATTTTATGAGACCAGTTTTGTATGCAATTTTTCTATACAGTTCTAGAGACTTCAAAACTTGGGATAAAATTGGGCATGATCCACATTATGTGCACAATGGCTTTGGATTTTTTTTCCTCTTGTAGGGTTGGTGTTGGGGGTGAGTAAGGCTAGGGAAATGGAGGTGGTTGTACACAAAATGAAAGTATCTCCTGAGTTGTCAATCTTATATTGATGAGAACAGGCCTGTTCATTCTCTATTTCTGCATGTGCCAATGTGAAATTTCATTTGTAAATGCATGAAGATTAATGTATCCTGAAACATTTGATGCCCCATCACCCTCCACCCTTGTTAATGTTTACCTTTAAACAAAATCCCTAGTCCAAATTACAAATTCTGGCATTACATACTTTAAGGAAGTGGATTGAAGTGTCAATGTTAATGATGTCCCCAGGGGAAGAACTCAGAACTTTAAGTAGTAGCATCAGCAACCTCAAATTTTAGTTATTCCTATATCTAAAACAACCAATCTTTCTGTCTTCCCCTGGCTTGTTTACACAGAAGATCCTCAACTTTCTTGGATTTCAAAAACCTTCCAATGAAAGTCAACTGTCATGCATGATTATTCTCCCACATATCATGAGGTTGGGAATGTGACTCCATGGTCATTCCCAGCACATTACACACACACACACACACACACTTTATGCACAATAAAAGTTGAATTCTTATACAATGCCAACATCAGCCTGCCCTTAGTGACTTGACCAGTTAGAGGCTCAAATTTGCAGGTTGGGTGGGTGTGTCAAGACACCTAAGTGCAGGAATATGTGTTTTACAAACACAAAAACACTTTTCAACTTGTACACCATTTACAATTTAAGTAAAATGTAAACTCAGATAACTGGTGTTACTGTATATAATTCATGTACTTCATTATAAGTGGTCTCTCTATATGGTGATATACTCTATGGCTCCCATGGACAACATTATAATGAATAAATAGCATGCATCATGTACATCATTATAAGGCTAGTGTCCATATATGGTGGTACACTTTATGGCTCCTAAGGACAACATTATAATGAGAAGTGGCATATATCATGTACTTCACATAAGGCTAGTGTCCCTATATGGTGGTACACTTTATGGCTCCTAAGGACAACATTATAATGAGAAGTGGCATATATCATGTACTTCACATAAGGCTAGTGTCCATATATGGTGGTACACTTTATGGCTCCTAAGGACAACATTATAATGAGAAGTGGCATATATCATGTACTTCACATAAGGCTAGTGTCCCTATATGGTGGTACACTTTATGGCTCCTAAGGACAACATTATAATGAGAAGTGGCATGTATCATGTACTTCATTATAAGGCTAGTGTCCATATATGGTGGTACACTTTATGGCTCCTAAGGACAACATTATAATGATAAGTGGCATATATCATGTACTTCACATAAGGCTAGTGTCCATATATGGTGGTACACTTTATGGCTCCTAAGGACAACATTATAATGAGAAGTGGCATGTATCATGTACTTCATTATAAGGCTAGTGTCCATATATGGTGGTACACTTTATGGCTCCTAAGGACAACATTATAATGAGAAGTGGCATATATCATGTACTTCACATAAGGCTAGTGTCCATATATGGTGGTACACTTTATGGCTCTGATGGACAACATTATAATGATAAGTGGCATATATCATGTACTTCACATAAGGCTAGTGTCCATATATGGTGGTACACTTTATGGCTCCTAAGGACAACATTACAATGAGAAGTGGCATGTATCATGTACTTCATTATAAGGCTAGTGTCCCTATATGGTGGTACACTCTGTAGCTCTGATGGACAACATTCTAATTAGTCAGAACTCTATAATTTTTACAACTATTTAAGAAAATATATTCCATGATTATTCTCACCTTATAACAGGAACTGTGTTTCAATGAAGGGCATTGTAGTGAAAGAATGAAGTCTTACACAAACTACTTTAAATAAATGTAAACTCAAAAAAAAAAAAAAAATTAAATATCCACATATTTTACTTCCTTTTAATATGTATGCACATGATTTAATAGTACATCAGCACAATCTTGACTATATAGTGCATATTAGAAAGTTTTAAAAAAAAATGCATAAAAAAATTGCAAAACACTTTAGGAAGATAAATCCTTTCAGATAAATGTAACATGTAATCCTACAAGATAAAAGATAAATCCCTTTTACATGGATTAGTGAGGCATACACTTGAAGGATGGGATGGTAAGTCAGTAGGGAGATGGTGAGGAATGCTCTTCCAAATACCTGACCACCTATCTTGATTGGTTTGTTGTTTCTTGTCAACTGTTGCTGAGGTAAGGATCCACAGGGTAAGACTTTAGAATTTCACCTGCCAATGCTTACTTGCTTCAAGTCATTTATATGTTGACTTTCTGCATACTATTGTAGTGATGTTAAACAGACTCTACAGGTTGTTTTGAAAAAAGACATTTATACCTGTTCTAGTTCCACCAACTATAAGTTATCTCCCTTGCATCACTGGTATTGTAGAACCACATTAATTCCATACCGGAACATCATAGGTTTTAAAACCTCTCATGTACATAACTTACAGAGCAATGCATCATACGTATGTGCTACATTTCTGCATGCTATCTAATCTCGAAGAACATGAATCGTGAGGCAATAAACTTACTGTCTATACTTGCTATTAAGACAAGTAAAACGGCAAACTGCACTGACTCAGATCTGCTGTCACATAATGTGCCAGCAGATCTGGGTCTGTGCAGTTCTGTTAGGAGTAATCAGGAGAACAAACAACACAGACCCTGATCTGCTGGAGCATTATGCTACAGCTAATCAGGATCTCTGTTTTTTGCAGTTTGAATTGACTTATAAGCGAATATATATGGTAGCTGAAAAAAAGAGTCACAGGGGAATAATTGCAAAACGTGAGAACAAAATGACGGTAAAACTTTCTTCCAAAAAAATACTTTTAAAAGATTTTTAAAACTCAGAACTTAAGATTAATTGTAAGTTAAAATGGGGACTTTCCAATAAAATGATTTAGTTTTTTTGTTCAGCAATACCAGGAAAATCCCTGCAACTGTGTTACCACTCAACTATTCAGGCTTCTTGATAACAGAAAAGTTGTTTTTCATTTACAAGGTCTGTGTTCAGCATATCACTTATACTAATATTAGTCTGGGTTGGATTTTTCTGGTAAATGTCAGTTAGACAAAATTATATTTTTGCACAATATTATTTTCTAAAATTCAGTGTAACACAGATAATAAACTTTCTACAGGTTGATTTTGAGAAATACTTGTAATTTGGAGTTGAGCTATTTTGGAATAGCTGCAGCATTTAAACTAAGAAATTTAGTGGATCTCAACAAGTCAGCACTTTTGTTCAGTACCATCTTTATTCATTGCCTCCTTCTGAGCACTGGTATTTTCACCATCATAAAATCACATGTCCTTCCACCCTTCCTGTCCTTCAGCTTGTATACTGTGACCTCTCTGAAGACTGACCAGTCACATGACCTAAGTGTCATCTCATGTGATCCCTAGGGATTCTTACTACAGGCTCAATGAAATTATCATAAAACTTTAACTTTGTAAGTATCGTTTAATTTTCAAAATGTTATTCCTGTAACCTTTAAATAACAAAAACTGTCATGTTAAGTCACTGTGACCTCAGTAAGGTTATTGTGAGGCAATAGTACCATAGACATGAGGGCATTTTAAAATGGCCACTATTTACATCTGAAATTTTTTTCGAGCATGCACTGGAAAGACAGAGGAAACAGAGGGTGACAGAAAGGACATTCTGACTGGAATATGGCTGTGATTACCAGACTCCTATCCAGTTAGTTTCCATTGCAACTTTACTGTTTCTTACATTAGTTTCCACAGGAAATCTACTGTTTCCTACAATAATTTCCACAGGAAATCTACTGTTTCCTACAATAATTTCCACAGGACTCTACTGTTTCCTATATTAGTTTCCACAGGACTCTACTGTTTCCTATATTAGTTTCCAATGGACTCTACTGTTTCCTACATTAGTTTCCACTGGAACCTACTGTTTCCTATATTAGTTTCCATTGGACTCTACTGTTTCCTACATCCTAAGGACATCTTAATGCCACTACCTAGATTAGTGGGAATACTATACAGACTTCTGGTTCATAACTTTTTCATAAATGATGTGGAGTTTACACAGCTGATGTGACCCAAAAAAAGAGCATAGTAGTTTGGAACTCACCTGGCAACTCGTACAGTGTGTTGAAGATTCTGAACCTGTGTTCATCCAACTGCACAAACTTGTTAGGATACAAGGAGTGAATCTTGCGTCTGCAGAAGAAAAAATAATGAATAAAAAGAAGTAAAAATAGCATTACACATAATTCTGACTCAAACTTGATTTTATGCTGACACTTTCATGGTTACCATCTGTTTTAAGAGTATACATTTCAAGTTTTAAGCTTCTGTTCTTAAACTCTTTCAACACATAAAATGCAAGACAGACAGATAGACATGCACAGATAAATACCAGTTCTGCAGTTCTGATTACACCCAGCATTTGTCACTGTCAATGAATTGATCGTTTAATTGATTACATGTGATCCATTTCTGGCTTGAAATTTAGTTATGTGCCCTTTTGGCTGATTGGGACTTAATGCTAATGGAATAACTATCCCCATTTAACAAGACATCATATGAATAAATGCAAAGATTTCACAAACTTAAAATACCAGTGGGCCCTTGTGACTGGCCAATGGGCAACATTACAATATAAAGCAATGCAAAATTAAGAAAAACAAAGAGTCATTTGAACATTTACAGAAAAACAACAAAAAAACTGATGGGCCAAATATCTCCTAATATTGCTCGTGGTGCAAAATCAGCACTATATTTCAATTAGTCATGTTGGAAACCTATTTAAAAAAATGAATTCTGCTTACCTATATCTGTTATAATTTCCTTGCAAATTGATGTAAGCCCTATCCAGAGAGATCCCTGTAAATGAATTGATTTTTTATTTGCAGGGATCTTCCTGGCATTGCTGAACAAACACTAAATCATTTTATCAGAAAGTCCCCATTTAAAATTACCATTTACTCTCTCACTAATTGCTCCGTTAGTAGAAGCTGATGAGTACTAATGAACTATATGACAATCAACACTACAAATACCAAAAATGCAAAGTGTACCAAGAAAAAAGAAATCTGGTTGACAAATTTCAACCTGGTTTCATGTCTAAGAATTTAAAATAAGCATTTGAACTATCAAGGTTTAGATGACATAAAATTTTGAGGTTAAAGAAAGCAAACTGTTAACATGTCAACATGTTGCTTCAGCAGTCAATTAACTCCTATATACTGCCTGTACTCACTTATAAGTAGAGTATAACTGCATAGACCCACATTTGCTGTCGTGTAATGCACTGGTAGATCTGGGCCTTTGCAGTTTGTTAGGACTGATCAGTAGAATACACAACACAGACCTTGATCTGCCAGCACATGATGCAAAGGCCAATCAGTGTCTATGTTGTTTGCACTATTACTTGTCTTATAAGCGAGTATAAATGATAGTTGCATCTAACACGGCACCTATGTATTAATTTTGAAATTTTGATATCACCTGCCAGGATAAAGAGAGTGATTTCATTAAAAAAGGCATTACTGACACTTATCATGAAGGTATTGAAGTTAATCTCTTCCTCAGAACTCTATGTGTAGGATTTTGGGGCATGATGCTCTCTATGCATGGATGTCAGGAAATGGTGTGACTTCTAAATCTCTACTAAATGAGTTTTAAAACTCTTTAAGATGACTTAAACTGGAATTGCTAAACAAACATCAACTCTTTTCACCTTGAAAATTACCATTTTAAATTACCATTTAGCCTCTCACTAATATTCCTTCAAATCAAAGTCGCAGTTTCCATGGAAACTCTAAGACATGCTACATAGTCAAAGGTGAGGTTAACTGTCAGTTGACCACTGGCCAGAGACAACTGAATGAAAATAAATTACCAGTGAAGATTTAACCATAGTTTAGAAAGGGACATTTGATCAAAACTGAGCCATCCAATTAAAAAACTGATGTTCTGTCAACAGTACAGGGCCACACACCAAGATAAGGCAGAGAAGATATGATCCAATTTAAATAGCCCCAGAGTTTCCAACAAATTTCACCCTTTACTTTTATGAAAGGGTATCTTTTCTTCAGGTTTTATAATCCACCTGGGTTAACAATATATCTAATTGGGGCCACTAATAAAATTGAATAATTTAAACTGATTCAATTTATAAATTTAGGGTTTCACTTAAGTTGCAATGAAAAGCAGGGGAAGGGCTTCATTTATCAAGATCTATGTTTAACATGCAGAGATTAAAACTGAAAATATTTAAATCTGGATTTTTTTAATTAAATCTGAGCAAATTAGATACAAAATGCAGGGATAGTTCACTTAATGAACATGTTCTTTCCCTTCAAATTAAGGCTGGAAAAACAGTGATTTTTTAAAGTCAAAAGTTACAGTCCCTCCAGAATATGACCGGTGCAGAATGCAACAAAGAGGTATATGAAACAAACAGAAAAAGTAAGACAAAAGTTGGAAAAATGTTCACTTTTACAAGAAATTTCTGATTAAGAGCTGAGATAGCATATTTGTTTAAAAACTCATGATTTTTGTCAAAATTATATCTGCTTATAACATGACTATATATATATATATAAGTACTGGATTGGATGGGATATCTTTCAAAGGAAACATAAATCTGAATGCAATTTTGAGCCAAAGCTTGCACTCAGGCCTGTATCTGGTTATAATCCACAGCTTGTAGCTCCAAACCTCGATCTATTCTCCCTCAACCATGAAAATACCACATAAAAGTATTACAATCTGTGCTAATTCAAAGGTTTGGGTAGTAATGTTTTACTGAATTAATTTTATCCATTATACTATCAGTAAAATCATAAAATGTGACACAGATCAAGGCCAATAAAATGTTCTTGACAATACCACCAGAATTCATGATTTTCCCCATGCACTTCAATCATATTAACCATATTAATCAGTAAAAGTGCTATGGAGATGTTAACAACAGCCACTCTTTTATGTCTTCTGGTTCCAATCTATTATGTTTTTAAATCACAACTGAGAGAAAATTAGGTTTCTGATTATAGATGTGGCTGAGTAGTAATCCAGGTTAATGATCCCAATCCTGCAAAGTTGTCAAGTTTATTGTCAATATTTTAATGCAAGAAAAACATTTAAGACTTCTTAAAAACCATTAGCTCCAGAATCTGGTTCACCAGTGAAGTTTATTCAAATGAGCCTTGTTCTGCTGTCTTTTTCATGAATAGGCCTGGCAGTTGAGGCATCAATTTCTCTCAGGATCCCTTTGTTGGTGGACAACCGGGCATCACTTTCATGTATTGAATATCATGCTATAAATTTAATCTTTTCCAGGTTACTCTTGTAATTGATGCTTAAGAAAGGCCAGCCTGGGTTTTTTTGGCAGTCTCTTTTCAATTCTGAAGTGGTGGAATTTAATGAAGTTGGGCACACTAAGAAGCAGTGAACTGAATTAAAGCTTTCCTCTCACAATACAAATCAAACACCATAAAATTGGAAGTGACATCAAGTAGTGAAATTTTAATTAAACACAAATTTCTATTGCAAGAAATTGGACCCCGTGGCAGGTAATAATACTCTAGTTCTGAAGAAAGGTGCAAAGTTTCCAAGTGCATCAAAAGTTTAACGTCTCCTTTCCTGGGAAAATTCTTTTGAAAATACCAATAAGATTTTAAACCTTGTCTTGGAACATAATTCAAATAAAAATACATGATTATTATTCCCCCCTATGGTTGTTCTATATAAACAATGTCCAAATCATATGCAATACCTTAAAGTGTCAGATTACTTTTGGAAATCTGTTGAATGCTTATTAATATTAATATCACTAAATCTCCAAAAACTTTCATATCAGTACGCTGTTAAAAACAAACAGTTCAGTGTTTAGTGGAATTATATGACTCATTATATGGCTCACTGTCATAACCACTAAATGTTTTTGCTACACAATAACTTTTTAAGTTATATTTGGATTTCAACATTTTTTGGAATGCAAGATAATACTAAGTGGATTCATAATAAAATTATGACCAACATGATACTGATACTAATTAGCTGCTTGATCGATAGCCTTCAAAAGCGATGTTTAGCTGAGTTATAGCCCCTGAATGTCGACCCACCCACTTATTCCTCACAATAATCTCCTCATTATTAATCAATTTTCAAACAAATTTAGTATTCTGCCTGATATTAATAAGACCTTATGTGATTGCAATTGTTAGCAATCTGTGTGATTATTTAAACAGAGTAGTCTAACTCGGAAAATGTTTCCCCTGCACAACAAATCCCTCGGTTAATTTTTGATTTGATAAATTTGAATACTCTTTGATATTATTAACACTTGGATGAGTTTGATTGTTAAGTATGATCATTTGCAAGGGTTAGAGCCATATCATTCTCAACTTTGCCATTCAAATATTTTTATCAGATACTGGAAAATAAGTTTGTTTTCTTTGGGTTTGCGATTATATCCCTTGTTTGTTGTTGTAAATTTGTTCAATCATCATCAGAGCATTCCTGTTCTTGAACATTCAAGAATTGTGGGCCCTAAGCTGGTTATACTTTAATGAAAAAGGCTGTGCCTATTTTTTATTTTTTTTAAAATCTTGGCTTTTTCAATATGCAATTTGTAAAGTAAATAAAGCCTGCCATGATAGTCATAACAAAATGTTTATTTCAGGATTAAACTTAAGACGTCAGCAATGAGCACATCATTACAATTTGCCTTGAACTGAGGAACTTGTGTGAAAGACAGGAGAATGAGCATTTAGTATATCAACCCCTTTAAGTGATGACTTGGAATGCTGGAAATTCAAATTGTTTGAGATCTCATTAATATAAAGCTTCTTTCCCAATGTGGTTTAAATGCAACAAGTCTTAGTAAAGTAATAATGCAGAAACCAAAATCAGGATAATGGGCAATCAGGGGCCAAAACTCTAAAAATACAAACGACTCCTATATGTCCATAAGATAATGTTCATACAACTCAGAGTATGCTTAATTGTTCTGGAGTTATGCTGGTTCCAAGCAACAGTCCAAAGGTGAATTTTTAACTGTCTGGGCCTAAAACTTGATCCAAAACGGAGCTTGCAAGACAAAACCCAAAACCCATAAAAAGCATATCAAGGCCTATGAGGCATTGTACAAGTAAAGTTATATAAGAATATGTTAGTTACAAGTTTGTTTTTTTTAGTGGAGATATCTAAAATTGATGGGAAATGAGTTGTAACTCCATAAAAATTAGACCTGAACACGCAAAACCTTCAAAGGTACATCTATATGAAACAGGCATTTCACCTACCAAATGGGGGCCCCGAGTGGCCGAGTGATCTAAAGTGCTCACCATTACAGATCACTGCCGTCTCACCTCTGTCTGTGTGGGTTTGAGTCTCGGGTTCGGCCAATGTGGGTATGTGAGAAAGCATGCCAGTGGCTTCTTATGGGTTGGTGGCTCTTTCCAGGTTTTCCCGGGTTCTTCCTCCATCATTTATACTGGCCGCCATGTATAGCCTATCTTGTGCTGAAAAATGGCATTAAACCCTACAACAACAACAACAACAACCTACCAAATGGCACGTAACTATACGAGTTGTACAGCTACGGTGGTTACATGAGGTGTGAATGGATTGACAGACACACAGATAGAACTTGTGATTACTAAAAATTTCCTGCACCTTGAAAAGGGGCTCTAACTATGTTAAGATGGTAAAATCTATGTACAGAAAACAGCACAAAAACAGATCATAAACTGTCATATTAAACATGTAGATTTCAAAGCTGTAAATGTTTCCTATGCAACAATTGGTGTTTCCTACTCTCTTAAATTATCTCCGGATAGACTAAAAGTCAAAACACCTGTCAGGCATCTCCATTCTGATGTTCATGGTTGACACAGGGAAGCATGAATTATCACTTACACCATTTTTGCACCTGAATATCAAAACAGATAACCTTACTCTATTTAAATAAACAAGACAGCTCATTGTTGATGGATTCATAAATAACATTTTAACCTTCATTAATAAATTTGCATACAGAAATATTAGAATTAACTATGCAATGTAATATGACAAGTGATGATATATATATATATATATATATATATATATATATATATATATATATATATATATATATATGTTTTAATTAAATAAGCATTGTCATCCTCTGTAGATAAAAACCTTGAAAATAAATTATTGGTGGTGGTGGTTGGGAATATGATTCCAACCCACACCCCTTCGGTCGCAAGTCCAGCTTGCTAATCATGAAGCCAATCGAAAAAAATGCTTTAACTGTACAGTAAACCACTGTCCATCAAAGATCTTAAAGGAACCACAAAAATGTGTCCTTTATGAACAAGCGTCCTTAACATAAAAACTTATAAGGTGATTATAAATTAAAGAAATGGACTGTTTTCCTTCATCACCACATGTCCTGATAAGGCAGATTTCACTGTTAACATATTCTTGAGAGTACAGTCTGCCTCAGCAAATTGTACTTTCAGCTGCAAATAGATGAATCCTGTAATGAAGAGGAAAATTATGATGATAGCAATGGTGATGATGATAATTATAAGGATGACAATGATGGCTGGGTTGGCAATTGTTTTCAAAAGACTGTTTGGATTTGAAGTTCTTTTATACCACAACCAAAACTTCCGAAAAGAGATTGATGATTTGTGTCATTTGTCTCTCCTATGACTGAAATAACCATATGTTGTCAATACACAATGCATCACTGTGTAGGGTGGACTTTTTATGCCTAACAGATTAGAATTCCCCATCATGTGTCACATATGATCATATCATCACCACAGATACAACAAACTGGCATAATGGAAGGTCTTTAATCTATTTAGTGACTGAATACCATGGGGGGAGGGGGGGCAGGGGCACTCCAACTAATCCAAGTGCAAATATTGCAAGTTAACAAAACTTCAAAAGGATATTTTTTACAAGTTTTAAGTTTCACGGGTTCAGTTCCATAAAATATTATATTCTGAATGAAAATGGCAAAGCAGGTTTAAAACCCTTCGAAAATATGGCCCCTTATATATATATGTAATAAGAAACAAGGTTTGTTTACTAAATCAAGAATTGCAGTTGTTGTTCTTGTAGGGTTTAACGCCATTTTTCAGCACAAGATAGGCTATACATGGCGGCCAGTATAAATGGTGGAGGAAGAACCCAGGAAAACCCCGGAAAGAACCACCGACCCATGAGAAGCCACTGGCATGCTTTCTCACATACCCACATTGGCCAAACCCGAGACTCAATCCCACGCAGACAGAGGTGAGATGGCAATGATCTGTAACGGTGAGCACTTTAGACCACTCAGCCACTTGGGGACCCAAAATTGCACTTAAACGCCTAGCTATCGATTTCTTGATAGTATTCATGTTTACAGTATTAATAATTTTGGTAACCTACATATAATTTTCATTTGGATTAACGAGTTATTGCATACCTTTATGAGTTAGACCTGTCGTAAGTTAAGAACCAAAAATTTTGTGATTTTTTATATGTGGTCTGATATTTATTATGTTCACCTAAGGTTACTGGTATATTCAGGACTACAGTTTTACTGATACGTTGTCACTCCAATGTAAAGACACCAGCAGACATCTCTGCAGTATGCAATTACTTTCACCAATACTAGGAACCATATTTGATGGTGCACAATTCTGAAAGCCAATGAAGCCAGCATCCTTGCTGCCACATTTGGTTGAAATTTACCCAGTGGATTTAAAGAAGCTGAAATATAGCAACTCTTGATGGACACATGACACATGATTGCTGTTACATAATGGATGTAGTGCTGAAATTAAATTCACTTGGCGTTACTTCCAGGCGAGCTCAAAATTCAACCAACTGAGCAGTGCTTATGCAATGCCTGACTTCATATCAGGGATTTATCTAATGTTATTTAGCAACATCCTGTGTACCACATACTACACCTGGCCATGGTATCTCAATATTAATTAACTTGATAAACATGATATAAAATTCATGAGCCATTGACCCTATAGTAAATATAATACCCTTCATTTGACTTACACACGCAACTCGTGTAACTCTCTGATTATATCCAATTACTATTTACATGCTTTGACAATTATCTCCCTTAATTCATGAAAATCTCTACACCTGTATAAATGCAGGTAGTATTGTTATTAACTTGAAAAGCTTTTTTAATGAGACACCATAACCACTTCCTCCAGACTTTTGATAAAAAGATATATTATTCCTCTGAATACACTGAGTAATCGTATTGTTACAATATTCACAGTAATGATCATGGGAAGATTTAAAATTGCATGTACCTTTTTGTAACAAAAGCTGCATCAAATGAAACTTGAGAAGTTATTCTTAATAACATTTGTACAAAATTACTTGTAAACTCTGTCCCACTCAGCAATGATATTTTCTAAAAATAGCTGGCATGTGGTTTCCAGCAAAGAGTAAGAAAAATGAACATGCAAGTAATATTCAGTACAAAACATGAAAATTTGAAAAGAATTTTTCCCCCAAAATAGTAATCTACTAATCTTCCTACAGTAACCTTTCTCTCTCTCTCTCTCTCTCTCTCTCTCTCTCTCTCTCTCTCTCTCTCTCTCTCTCTCTCTCTCTCTCTCTCTCTCTCTACACACACACACACACACTCTCACACACACACACACACACATGTGCACACATGCATGCACGCATGCACACACGCACGTGTGCACACATGCACACACACGCACACACACATGCACACACACACACATGCCTACCAAATTACCAACCTAAAAGTCTAGGGAGATGCTCAAGTACTTGAACAAAACTGGCTTTGTCAGGTATGAAACCCATGACCCTTGCATTACATGACCATCACACTACCAATAAAGATAGGATTAAGACTTAACTAACACAGATAAAGAATAAAATCAATAAACACAATTCAGATTTCAAAATTGCAGAAATTACTAAAATGAAAAATAGGTAAAACCACAAGACTTAATATATACACAATGTCGGAAGTGTTTATTCTTCTTGTTCTGCATGATTTTATTGCTCGTCATCATCTTCATCATCAAAAACATACTTTGAACAACATTTTCTAACTTACTATGTGAATTGACTGAGTGTTGAAAAAAGATGAGGATTTGGTTTGTTTTGTTTTTGTGTGAGGTATAACAAAATTTTTGAGCATATTACAGGCAATACATGGCAGCCAGTATATTTCATCAGCCCCATCAAGATTACACTGCCTATAATATATGGATGAAATCCAATAATAATTAAGGGAGTTATTGTGTGGAATTTGGTCTCCTTTACAGCTGGGATAAAATACTGAACCAGCAATCATCTCAAATAATTGGCAAAAAGCAGATAAGAAGTTTTAGACTGAGAAAAACCTGTTTTCTTCAAACCAGAATGTGTAATATGTACCTGAAATGATTATCTTGAAAAAAAAAAAAAAAAGTTGATAAAAAATTGGTAGGCAGAACATCAGACATAGGTTTGATGGGTCATTTATTATGCCCTAGTTCAGCATTGTTTCAAAAGTGTCTTCAAGTAAAGAACGATGGCTGCTATATGTTATTTCTTTATGAAAGCTTTTATGATTGATGTTTCAAATAAACTGAGTACTGAAGATTATTTTAAAAAATTATGTTGACCAGGCTTAACTACAGAGAGCTGGTGATGACTAAACTAGCAAATATTGAGTTGCAAGCCTGATAATAAAATAGTATAATAACAAGGAGAAACTATCCAATATTAATCCTGACAATGAATCTTTCTTCGATAACTAAGCACATGATATAATGGGAAAAAACTGATCCGAGACTGCCTTTTTTACATAAAAATAACACAAGTCACATTAAGGAATGTGAGTTACAATGACTCATTATTGTAATAAATATATGAATCAAAACGAGTCCACATATCCAATTAGGCAAGGATAGGAATACTTTAACTAAATAACTTCCCAAGCGAGAAAATAATTCTTAACAAAATCAGTATACTAACACCATTCAGGTGAGAACCTAAATACAAAATAGTATAAAAAAGTGACCAGAAAAAATTGTGAATAATTTGAGAGAGCTCAATTTGAACAGAAAACAATACTTTTTCCAGTGTAATTCCACACAATGAAAGCTATACACATGAAGAGTAAGTCAAATCACTTTTAACACATGAAGTGAAGGCAATTCTTCTTTGATGTAAATTAAAGCGGCCGTAATGTTGGTGACCAGAAATAGAATGAAGGATAGTGCACATGTGCAAAGTATCTGCAGGTTGGACCAGAGTGTTCTAGTATTCTAGAGCCTTCTGGTTCGTCCTATGAAAGGATAAATTCTCATCATATGGCTGTGGGATTTCTGTCTGGAAAAGAACCAGCTAAGCAACAGGCTATGAATTACTGATATTAAATAAAAAAATCTGTCACTTCAAGAGCTGAGAAAATTAACTAATCCATAACTTTAGCATATGGGTCTGCATTTCTGTTTCTTGCAGGTGAAACAAATCTGATTTGCTCTGACCCTTCCATTTGATGACTCTAAACTCAAGCAATTTACATTTTATTTTAAATCAAGTTTAGAAACTTAAGGGACAGGATTTGGTTGTGCTATTATGCAACACATCTCGAAAAACAAAACAATGTAGTTCAACAATTATATACACTATCAGTCAAATGTTCTGTAACGTAAATGACAAGTCAGTGAACTACCTAGCAAAATGAAAACAAAGCAACTTCTGACTGGTTAACACCCAGGATGATGTTGATAATAAAACTATGGATATGTACAGATCCCTGAATTATCTCCCTTTACTTGTATGTTCTTTAGATACAAGGACATTTTTAAATTCATATTACTTTTCTCGAGTAAATTTCACATTCAAGACTTGTATCAAATATAATCTTGAAACCAAAAGGTGATATTGACAGACTTGCACATGTGATTCTACCAGTGGTAGGCAAAACAAGGACATCTAGCTCATTGATCATTTTATAGTTGAAATCTACCGCTTTTGAAAATCAGAAGATCTTTTAAACAAATTTGAAAAAAATAGTAATTTATATGCTCAATCCACACCTTACACAATCCAGCTGGAACCAGTTTACTAGGGAACAGTGTTCTATCTGTTCAAGGACCAATACAATGATGCGTACTGATTAACTGGATTAGGAACTGTTAAACAAGGGCTAACGTGTACAAATCAAGCCATAAACTGATATTTCTTTTGCTCTAATTTGGAGTTTAAAGCCAAAGGTAGGATGTTTTTGAGGTGTTGCAACTAATAAAGGGATCAAAGGTGACTTCTGAATCTTTGATTACACATTAGACAACCTCTGACAAAGGCGAGATTAAAAGGAGAGAATGACCCATAAGTGATTTTCATTTTTTTTAAGAGGAATATTTAAGAGCAACTTGTATCTTTATTGATTGGGTCAATTCATTTCAAAATACTGAAATCTGCACTCAGTCCCTATGCTAAAAAAAAACTATGGCTGAGGAATACTACAAGAAGTTTAGCAATGCTTGGAAATTCAAGTTGAGGTGTGTACAGACAAGTAGCAGAGATCCTAAAATTGTATTCTGTGCTTCATGCAAAGTGGATTTTGAAGTCAGTACATGGAGGATGAACTGATATCATCTGGGATATGCAGACATTATTGCATAGGAGTACTGACTTTAAAGGCATTGTCTAGAGGCCTCATTCTGAGACTGGATAAAAAGTGCATAAAGTGACTGAGACTGTTTGCAAATTTTGAGGCAAAGCACACATTTAACAATTCCTCTTGCTGATCGTATTACATGTACTAATCTGGTTAAAGTAATGTTTCCAGACTCAGAGATTACACAGAAAGTTTCCTGTCACCGTACAAAGATGAGACACATTGTCACTCAGGTTCTAGCCCCCTAATGGGATGGAGCAGTTGAAAATATGTGTATGTGTACACATCAGAAGTTCAGTGTCAACACTGAGAATACATACTATGGAAAAAATGCAACTTGTTCTGTTTTCAATCCCCTTAAAACATGTAAAATTTAAGTTGACAGAATAATCTACTTGTAACAAACAAATCTACTGCAGTAATCAAAGTTTTGAAATCTATTGATTTGATATCCTGGTTTTTTTACATGTATGTACACTGAAAAGAAACAAACTCTGTTGCCTATCTCAGTGAAAGTGTTTATTTAGACCAGAATATTTCAATCAATGATATTTTTAACAATCTGTAATGTTTTCATATTAACTGGCCAAGGGTACCCAGTCCTGCTTAATTCAAAACTAATGTGGACATGTTAACTGAAGATCCTTGGCCAATGCAATTAATACAATTTGTTATAATTTTTGATGTAAAAACAATGCATTTAACTTAGAGTAGACAGATAATGTCAATAATAAATCACACCCTGTAACAAATCATTTTTTATTTTGTTATCTAATTCTGTCTCCAGTCTTTTGGAATTTCAACAAGATGAAAATTTGTATAATACACTGATTTTAAATCCCAGGATATTAGAAGCCAAATTACTAGACTGTTAGACAGTTGGCTGTCTCCTGACAAAGATCCATATGTGAACCTTATTGTAGTTACCGTATGTACTCACTAACAAGTCCAGTCCAACTGCAAGCTGTACTGATATCTACTGTCACATAATGCACTGGCAGATTTGGGTCTATACAGTTTATTGATTGTAATCAGATAAAAAAATAACACAGGCCCTGATCTGCCAGTGCACAGGGTCTATGTTGTCTGCAGTTGGACCAACTTATAAGCAAGTATATTTTATGGTAACTGACAGAGGTCAGTGGCTAACTTTATTCATACTGTATGATCACTTTACCAGCTGCGAAATTAGTGTCACTCATCTCCAATTATCTCTCATCAGTGGGGCACAACAATTAGACCAACAAAACAGGGCCTGGGTACATGGGTACCATACTGTGACTGGCAGCAACAACAACAACATTAAGTGTCATTGCTATCAGATCATGAAAAGGGTCAAGACCCTGCTTTACTACCTAATCATACCATGATGATCTATCAAAGGTCATTTAAAAGACATTTTGTTAGAGTTATGTACAGAATTTCTTCTATGGTCAGGGGGAGTTCCAAGGTAATCTTTTATAATTGTTAAAATTATGACAATATTTGATAACATCTCAAACATTTTCAAAACACTTTCCTCTCTGTGCAAATTACTGCTTGTTTGTCTCCTCACTGGCAGCCATTAAGATCGCACTGAAGACTGGTACTATTCATTTGCCAGCACGCAGTTACTGTGAACTAATTACCTGCATTATATGCATCAAAAACTGAACATGATTTAAGTATTTGGATTGATCTCCAAGAGGCAGTTGTCACATTTAAATAAAATAACTTCTTGACAACTGTGTAATATCCCAAATGTTAAGCATCCCCAGGTGATTGAGTGGTCTAAACTCCTCCCTTTATAGATCGCTGACATCTCACCTCTGTCCACATGGGATCAAGTTTCAGCTCAGACAATGTGGGCTTGTGAGAAAGACTGCAAGTAGCTACCCTGGTAAATCCTTCTTCCTGGGGATTTCCCAGGTTTTTTCCCCACCGCATATATTGACTGCAAGTGTAACGTCTATTATGTGCTATGTAGTTAAACCAACAAAACCAAAACCAAATATAAATCATATCCTATACAATAAATATTTTAGGGTTTTTTTTCTTCAGATGTAGCATTCCTATTTTGGGCACCTGCATTATATGTGCAACAAGCAATACAACTCTAAGATAATGAATACACTGGAGTTATAAATCAGTCCTCTTTTTATACCATCATTGTATTCATTTGTTCAGTTATTTAATGTTTATTAAATGAAGGCTATATCATATCTTGTGTGGGAGACACACAAAATTCTGAGAATCCCGCAAAAGATAATGCTGGAAACATAGACTTCTGATGGGAGAATTATGGCAATTTTCAAATGCCAAACTGAAAATTTTGTGTGTGTGTGTGTGTGTGTGTGTGTGTGTGTGTGTGTGTGTGTGTGTGAGAGAAAGAGAGAGATTTAAATTCTTTAATGTAGCTTTAAAATGAGTCATATCACTATGATGTCTACAGTGTGGCAGTTTATAGTAACGTCTAGCACTGGGGCATTACGATGCAGACATGTGACATCAGGGGCACCTGTAGATCAGCTATTAAGTTTTACAGGTGTAAGCCAAAACTTTGCTTTGAGGTGAAATCCAGAGGGAGGTGGGATGCAAGTGTCGCCCTTGCCCCTATGTGTGGGAACCTATGCTTCCATGTGCAATGGAATCAAACTCAAGACTCAATTAATGCAAAGCATGTACATCATCATGGCACTGTCCATACCATTCTGGCCTAGCAGACTAAAGGAAGATGTCTTCTTGCACAAGTGATCATTCCACTGATCCAATTCTACATTGTCCTTCCTAAAATAACCAGCCTGGGTCAGCAGCTGTGGTGTGTCCTTGGGCAAGGCACTTTACTCCAATAGACTGGGCACCCAAAAAATCTACTTGCATTGCTGTGCAATAAAGCATCAAACCAAAATCAAAACAAAGAAACCATTCTAAATTACAACTGAAAGATTAGGATTTAAATCCAACCACTGGATCAGCCTTGGTCTGCTACCATATATACTCGCTTATAGGATGAGTCCTACTGCAAACTGCACAGACCCAGGTCTGCGTCTCATAATGTGCCGGCCGATTGGGTCTATACAGTTTGTTAGGAATAATCAGTAAAACAAACATTATAGACCTTGATTAGCAGGCACATTATGCTACAGCAGATCAAGATCTTTGATGTTGGCAGTTTGACTCAAATTATAATGAGGACATACCATGGGTGTCTTTTGCCAAGGCACTATACTCCAATTGCCTCAATATTTAAATAACTTACTTGTCTTGCTGTGCCATAAAGCACCAAACCAGACTACATTATATAATGATTTCTTATCAAAATAACAAAGAAATGGCAAGCAAATCCTGTAAAAGTCTGGAGAACTTCAATAGGGCTCTAGATCTCTTGACACCAGATCCCCTTTCTAAAATAAGATTCAGGTCATTTATATCAAGATGAGACATAGGAAAGGTCAGCAAATCATAATTTCTCTTCATTAGGCAAACAAAGTCTTGTAAAGGTCTGTGCCAAAATCTCAACAAAACCCTTTGATTTAGGACTACTCCTAATGCCCACAAAGTCTTTCTATCTGCATTAAGTATAGAATCATGGCTATAGTACCAACACAGAGCTACTGTATATACTCGCTTATTAGATGATCCAACTGCAAATAACACAGACCCGTATCTTCCATTGCATAATTCACCAGCAGATCAGAGTCTATGTTGTTTCTTCTAATGATTACTCCTAACAAAATGCATTGACTCAGATCTGCTGGTATATTATGCAATGGCAGATTGGGTCTATGGATCTGCAGTTGGATCTGACTTACATGCAAGTACATACGGTACCTTCTGTGCCTATCTAGTAGTCACCGCATTTGCAGCTGTTTCTATGGAAACTGGCAAACATTACCAAAGCCCATAACTCCAAGTCTGCGGAACATGTAAAGATGACTTCAATATTTTTCTTATCTCCATGCTTTTTTAAATCAAAAGATGGCATTATGTCATCCTGTCCATTCAAATGTGTTTCTATGTATATCTTTTGGTTTTTGTGGGGCTAAACTGCATTTTAAACACATGATTGGCAACATTATGCTGAAGAAATGAGAGCTAAAATGCCCTTCCCAAGCATGCACCAAGGCAGCCAAACCTGGCTGGCCAGGGTGAGTATTGAAAAATTGGGACACATAACTTCCATAAATAATGTCACAATATGCTGGCCATCAAATTTATTCAAGGTCTCATCAATACTAAGCTAACAACTGAATTCAGAAGAAATCCAACAAACCTTGTCAAAGTTATGCTTAGGAAACGAAAGTCTGGAGGACTGGCTTTTAGAAAATAAGTTATGTGATGTGTGATGTGATTATGATTTTTAATGTAGCTTTAACAATTTTTCAGTCATATCGCTACAATGTCTGCAGTGTGGCAGTTTATAGTGCTGTCTAGCACTGGGGCATCATGCCGCAGACATGTAGCATGGAAAATAAGTTAAGGAAACTGAATTTATTCAAGGTCTCACCAGCATAAAGCTGTTTACCAAATGTGGTTGCAATCAAATGATCCTTGGCAAAGTTATTCTGCAAAAAACCAAGGGGCACATAACTCCTGTAAATGATGTTGCAAAATGCTGGCAATTAAACGTATGCAAGGTCTCATCAATATTAAGCTAAATACCATATTTGGCCAAAACTCAACAAACTTTCTTAAATGTATGATGTGGAAGCCAAAGTCAGGAGGACAGGCAATCAGGGGGCATAACTCCTGTCATTGTCATGAAAAGCTGGAAAGAAATTCTTTCAGGGTCTCATCAATGTAACGCTGCATGCCAAATTTGCTTAAAATCCAACAAACCTTGATAAAATTATGCTGTGGAAACAAAAGTCATGAGGATGGATGATGGGGGGCATAACTGATATAAATGATCTTATCAAATACTGTAGATCAATGTCTGATACATTTTGAGATGTATAGCAAATTTTGTTGAAGTCAAACAATCATTGGGAAAGTGAAGCTACCGAAACAAAAGGATGAAGGGCAATCTTCTACCCCTTCATAACCCTTCTAAATTATGGCGCAGAACATTAGTGGAATGCTGAACACTAAATCATGTTAAAATCCAACAATTCCCAGTCAAGTTATCTTGCAGAAACCAAACTGCTGATGGATGGACAGATAGAAATGGTTACTTTGTCAAGCATGGTCCAAATAACAAAGCAAGCATGGTCCAAAATGATACAAAGAAAGCCCAAATGACAAAGAAAATAAGCATGGTCCAAATGACAACAAAGTAAGCATTGTCCTAATAACAAAGAATGTAAGCTTGGTCCAAAAGACAAAGAAAGAAAGCATGGTCCTTGCTTAAAAGCTTAACAATTATAATAATTAAATTCCTTCTTAAGATCCAGAATGCTTCTTTTTAAAAATTAAATCACTTCTAATAATTTAGTTAAATTTGCAAACCAAGATATCCAAGTTAACATTAAGGTGTACATGTTCTTCACTGAAAAATCTTAACCTAGAAAAGTAGTAGTAGTAGTAGTACAGTTTTACAAGAAGAAAGGTTAATTTATTATTAAGAACTTCCAAACTACAAGAGATGTGCCTAGTGTTTGGTTTGTGTTCATAGCAGTTTCTAGTTTCCGAAGGTCAAAGACATGGGAATGTAATTACACCAGATATTGTCTTAATTTTCCAGACTTCTCCGCTCAAGTTCAGAACCCTAGAGTCATCCTGACTAGTATCATCCTGACACTGGAGGGACCTAAGCAGTAAAGACAGAACCCTACATGCAGGGATGACAGCAGAAGGACCTTAATAGCAGAGACAGAACCAAGGGATGATTGAGGGACCTAAGCAGCAGAGACCAAACCCTAGAATCAGGGATGACAGTAGAAGGACCTAAATGACAGAGACAAAACCCTAGAATAAGGGATAGCAGCAACAGGATGAAAGTAGTAGAGACATAAGTTAAAAGGAATGTATTAAAGTTCGGTTTCTAGCTTTATTCAAATTCAAGTTATGTATCAAATCATTAAGATTTTCCGTGTCAGCTCGAGTTTTTTGCTCACAAAGTTTCAAAAATACTGGGCCTGAAATCATACTTGGAAGAAACCTACCTAACTGAAAGTGTTTGTGTTGGTAGAGGAAATAGAGGCTGTCCTGAAAATTCTAAGATCTTAGCTTCATCATAATTAAAATTGTAGAATGTGTCCTAATTTCATCATAATAAAGTTACAGTGTGTCATAATTTCACTGTAATTATTGCTATAGAGTGTGTCCTAACTTCATTGTATTTAAAGTTCTACAGTGTGTCATCATAATTAAAGCCAAAAAGTGTGCTTTAATTTCCCTGTTATTCAAGTTATGGAGTTTGTCTTAATTTCATTGTACTAAAGCTTCAGAGTCTGTCCTAACTTTATTGTAATTAAATTTATGGAGTGTGTCCCAACTTTACTGTAATTAAATTTATGGAGTGTGTCCCAACTTTATTGTAATTAAAATATTGGAGTGTGTCCCAACTTTATTGCAATAAAATTTATAGAGTATGTCTTAACTTTATTGTAATTAAATTTATGGAGTGTGTCCCAACTTTACTGTAATTAAATTTATGGAGTGTGTCCCAACTTTATTGTAATTAAAATTATGGAGTGTGTCCCAACTTTATTGCAATTAAATTTATAGAGTATGTCTTAACTTTATTGTAATTAAATTTATGGAGTGTGTCTTAACTTTATTGTAATTAAATTTATGGAGTGTGTCTTAACTTTATTGTAATTAAATTTATGGAGTGTGTCAAAACTTTATTGTAATTAAAGTTACAGAGTGAGTCCTATGTTCATCTTAATTAAAGTTACAGAGTGAGTCATAAGTTCATCTTAATTAAAGTTACAGAGTGAGTCCTAAGTTCATCTTAAAGTTACATAGTGAGTCCTAAGTTCATCTTAATTAAAGTTACAGAGTGTGTTCTAACTTCATTGTAATAAAAGTTCTGGAGTGCATCTTAACTTTATCATAATTAAAATTACAAGGGGTGTTCAAACTTACCTGTAATTAAAGTTAGAGATAGTAATAACTTCATCATAAGTAGTGTTACATAATGTGTCCTTACCTCACTGTAATTAAAGCTATAGTGTCCTAACTTCACTGTAACTAAAGTTACTTTGTTCTAAATTCATCATAATTAAAGTTACACAGTGTGCTATAATTTCATTTAAATTGAAGTTATAATGTCCAAATTTCATCATAATTAAAATTACAGAGTGTGTCCTAACTTCATCATAATTAAAGTTACTTAGTGTGTCCTAACCTCATTGTAATTAAAGTTACAGAGCGTGTCCTATCTTCATTGTAATTAAAGTTAGTGTTGAAACTTTCAAACCTTGAGCCTGAGTTTGAGCTCTGTGTTAAACAGGTTTTGAGAATATGGGGCCATGAATGAGTGAGCCATTTACCAGTAAGTGATATTGAGTTGTCAGCGATTGAGGTTTATCATAGTTGGACTGTAACAACAGTAGCATTAAAAGCAGTCAAAGTTAGCTGCGTTATTTATTTCGTCTAAGTATAAAGAGATTAAAAGCCATAAATGACTAAAATTCTTGAAGCAAATCCAAAAGAAAAAAAAATTTCTTCTTTAAAAGCACAATTAATTCTTTCTTTTGTTCTTTTTTTTGCACAAAACAATTTACCAATTTCTGGCTTATAAGTCTGAGAAAAGTATACTTTTGATTAAAAAAAAATGTTCTGAATAATGAGGATGACCAAATATGGGGAACGACAACTCCAAAATGAGGTAGCAGTACACATGTAGAATTTGTCTGCCATGTCTTTGCCATGTCAGAAACAGCAGACTGAACTTACACCGGAGGTTAGAGATCAAATCCAAAATAACTTCTTCTGTGTGAGTGTGTGTGTGACTTAGATTTTTAAAGTAGCTTTAACAATTTTTCAGTCATATCGCTACGATGTCTGCAGTGTGACAGTTTATAGTGATGTCTAGCACTGGGGCATCATGCCGCAGACATGTAGCATGATGTCCCACACAGTCACATTATCCTGACACCAGGCCGACCAGTCCTAACACTAACCTCTTAATGCT
>JAECUM010007376.1:0-36261 GCA_016617855.1 Megalonaias nervosa | reverse complement strand
AAAAGATTACTTTATCGTAGTTCACTTCTGTGGAATAAAACCCCAATCACGTCAGTAGTATATGGCGGCGATACAGCCTCACATAGACCGTAATGTTAAAAACAGGTCCCGGCACTATAGCCTCAAATTTATAGCCTCACATAGACCTTAATGTTAAAAACAGGTCCCGGCACTATAGCCTCAAGATTTTAGTATAGGGTCAATAGAAATGGAACAGGTAGGGTGACGTCACAGTACTGGCAACAATGTTGCAAGTGGCCGACCTGAATATGCGCGGCTACCCTAGGTAGAGACATATAGAATCTATGTTGGGGTTTGGACCGAGACAAGGAAATCCCAGTCAAGGGGTTACATTATTTGTCTCCCCACGAGGCTTGACGAGTGGGGAGACATAATGTAACCCTGCGACTGGGATTTCCTTGTCTTGGTCCAAATCCCAACGTAGATTCTTTTTCTCACCCAATATTATCCTTTAAAGTAAGAAAGAATACCGTTACTTGTTCAATATAGTTCACGCGCCAATGTTTACATGCGGTGCATTAATACAAATATGTTAATGAGGACTGTGGCGTGACGTGTCATCCGAAGTACACTGTTTTTATGCGTGAGTCAAAACAAAATAACAATATTAAACGTTGCATAGTTTTTAGGTATCATCACATTTAATATATGGATGTTATATGAAATTAACAATAAATACTTAATATTTATTACAAGAAAATGTTTCATTTTCATTAGTTCCAATTTAGAAAATTAAATTGTACATAATGAAACTGTACTCGGCCCACAGCCCTGTTGTAGTGTAAATACATGTTGCATGAGTGTCCGTGCTTGGGTTATTCGCGGGTAATTAGAGATCCGTGTCACTATCACTATCTTTAGAGGAGGTGAAACTGTTTGTGACATACTTGTGTTGTAATTAATATTGATTGTAAAAGTACCTCCATGTATAAAAGACCCTCCAAATACGGACCCAGCTGATAACCATGTGCTAAACTTTTAAGTTCACTGATTCGTTGAAAATTTATTTTTCTCTCTTGGAAATATGGCAAGTGTTACAGTGAAATTTGCTTACGGATTAATGTGTTGACGGATAAATGATTCCTTCTGGCTGGTAAGTGCATTATTTGTCATTAAATATTTTAGGTATATTTTTGATTCAACTGGGGCGCAATGGAGATGCTTAACAAAAATAGAATAAAGCATGTTTGACATAACACATTTCTGGCTGTTACTAAGTTTTCTGTAGTTGTTAACAGCGTTGGAAGAATATGAAGTGTATAGGTCTATAGGCTATGTGCATAGATCAGTGTTTTCTGTCATAGTGCATTTCGCACAGCATTGAGAATTTTATCCTGTCTGTAGCACAGTCAATTTTCATGTCAGCGTCATTAAATGTAGCTAATGGTATATAATTTGTTTTACACGAAGTATTCAAAAATAGTTAGGTAGCTTTAGCTACATTTAATGACGCTGACCTGAAAATGTACTGAGTCAGGCTTGCAGATAGGATAAAACTGATTATGCTGTGTGGAACGAACTATCGTAATACCAAAAAGCTCAACATCGTGTACGTGCATGTGTCTGTCTCTCTCTCTCTCTCGAAATGTTTTGTATGGTGTTTTCTCAAAAATGGAGAGTCCTTAAATTACTATGTTGTTTTGTTATATATTTGTTTGTTTGTTGTTGTTGTTGTTGTTGTTGTGTCGTTGTTGTTTGATTTTAGAACAACTACGTCAGGCATAGCAGAAGACAACAAAGGTTTATTTTTTAAAAGTAGTCCCTAGCGCGTGGACAACTAGACCGAGACAACCGGACTGAGATAACCAGACTGAGATAAGAAAAGTAAGGTTAGCAAAACAGCTAGATTTCTCTGTCGCATGGGTGAGAAAAATGCAATATAGAGACAAAGACACAGAAACATGGTTAGAGACAGAGACATATACAAACACAACCATAGATTGATGAACATCAATCTATCATACCTAAATTTTACAATCGATTAAAAACAAATTTTAGGCAAGAGAGAGTAAATCTTTTCGAGGCAGTGGAGTGACCCATTACACATAAATTATGCAATCGATTAAAAAAATTTAGGCAAGAAAGAAAATAAATCTTTTCGAGGCATATGAAGTGGTCCTGAAAAGGGCCGTTGGTTGTTATGTTAACACCATTTCGTTAACATACAGGACATCTCACTGATGTTCTCTTTCTTAAACTTCGTCTAATCTCTGGACCGTAGATGAGGATTCGTTTAAAATTTGAGTATGTGCGTAAGCTGAAGTCTAGGTACTTCAAACATATGAGGTCACGCTCTTTCTTTAGATATTGTTACAGGGAAAAGTTCAAGTTAGGCTCTTTTTTACATTGCAAAAATAGTGTGATACACAGTTACAGGAGCTTAGAGCGGAGTGTCTGTATTCAAGGTTGGATTAAAGGCGGGAGCAAATGAAGCAGTGCTCCAGGGTCCCCACTCGGCGGTAGGCGCTGCAACGTGTGCGATTCTCTGTGTAAACTATATTATTATGATTTTTTTAGTGTAATGTACTGGATAATCAAGACAGGAGTCTTGAATAGAATTAAGTTTCAAAGCTTAAAGTTAAGGGAAAAGGCACTTCTTGTGTGACGAAAAGAGCGAGTAATGATTCCATCACGTGTACGACCTCTTTCGATGCGGTGAATGATTCGATCATAAGTGGCATATGCACAACGATTTTGACTGAAAATTAAAGTCACTATACTTAGCTAATTTTAATGGATTTACAATATTTGAAGAAAAGTCCTTTAATGATACCATTACAACATTGTTGTTGTTGTTTTGGTGTTTTAACGCTCAGCGAAAGATAAGCTATTTCTGGCGGCCAGTCGAACCCACACTGACAGCGATGAGACATCTTCGCTAGGTATAGGCTCGGATGGGTTAACCCGATCAACAGATATGGTTAACACATCCGAACCTTGGCTAGCGAAGATGGCGATGAGATGGCAGTGATCGCTAAAGGCGAGCGCTTAGATCATTCGGTCACCGGGGAACCACATAAAGAGAATTAATATGGCCAATACTACAAAACAAGGTCTTAACACTGATGACTACATGATCAATAAAAACCAAGTTTTGATCTAGGCCGAATGATGTTGTTGATTTGGTGTTTTACGGCACAGCAACACAAGTTGGTTATTTAGTACCATGGCAACTGGAGCAAAATGCCTTGCTCAAGGACACGCCACGGTAACTGACCCAGGCTGATCCGATGGTAGGATTCGAAACTGCACACTTTTGGTCGCAAGTCCGGTAAGGGTCACTTCAAAGTACCTGGTTCAAGAAACCCAACAAAAAACAAATAAAAAATAAAAACAAAAAGAAAAAGCCCGATAAATCGAACGAGTTGACAGTTAATCTTAATGTTCCTGCGAGTGCGAAGTATGGATGAATAAGGGACAAAAGAACGCATACCATGATATTTAAGGTATAAAGGGAGAGAGCAATATGTATCAGAGTACATTTTAAACAGTGAAGGAAAATCATTTATGAATAGAGACTGTTTTGTTTCAGTTTTTAATAAAACAATTCATGTTTTCTACAACAAGAAATGTATGTGCACAAATGAGAAGAAACTGATGATTACATCGACGAAACCGTGCAAGATATGTTTATCCACCTGTCCAGATGGAAGGGATAATACATGTGTTGATCCAATCTAGATCACCTTCATACAATAATACAAAAGGTAACAATTTACAATCGATCACCTCACTGTATTTTTCTTTCTTAAAAAAAAGAATTAAAAAAAAAAATTAAGAAGATCGGATAGCCGATAAAGTTTATATTAACATAATATCTAACAGCACTGTTTAACAACAATATTATTACCGACGAAAATAGGGGTAAAAGCGATGTATGCGCCACATATTGAAATATATCGCGATACACAACCTATGACACACTAATACACGTTTAAATAAGAGCGGCAAATGAGTTGCTGAAGACCAAATGTTACTTTTAAGATGAGTATCATTTTTGTATCGATTTTCCACAGTTTTTATCGATATGTGTATCAAAACGGCACTCCATTTAACTGAGCAGTTCGAAGATTAACATCATCCGTTGGGGATGGCTTGTTTAAATCCTCTGGAAAAATCTTTCTTTGGCACATAAGAATCAATCGCATTTTCAAATTCCTGACGAGGGCAAGGATACACTTCCACAACACGATTGTTCATTAAACTGCCGTTCTTCTCCAGCGCTTTATAATATCCATCAGAAGTTATGAATTTTACCAGTGCAACACCAATTCAATCACTTTTACTGTCATTTATAAGTTTGAGACCATCTCTTGGAATTTCACAATTACCAAATAATTTCACGATAACTCATTTTTGTTGGCATTCGTTTAGCTATGACTGTCAGTGGAGGTGACTGTCCACTTTCATCTGGATGTGGTCTTTTCGTTCCCCTCGCTTCTACAGGACCCAAGGAGCGAGGACCAACAGGTCTTCCAAAATCGTTTACTTGACCCAAAGTTGGAAGTATATCAGGCGAGGGGAATCGCTCTGAAGGCCCGCGCCAGTCCATGAGTGATGGCGGTCCACCTGTTCTGGGCAGCCGTATGTGTGGTGATCGCTCTCGGAACCCCATTCCCATCCCTGGACTCCGTCCGGGTCTTGGCACCCTGTTGGCTGGGAAAGAAGGCTTCCGATTTTCAAAATCATCTGGGCCAGATGGCGGGTAGTCTGTTCTATTTGGAGGTCTTGCGTGCATTCTTCTAAATTGTGGCACATCGGGTCCTGCAGTATGGGGTGGTATGTCCGGCCGCTGTGTTGATATATCAGACCTTCCAAGTCCAGGTGCATCTGACCCGTTCTGAGAGTGTGGATCCATTCGTCCGTCTATTCCTCTTATTGGCTGTGGGCCTTCAAGTTTGCTGTGCTGAAGGAAGGCTCCATGGACATGGCCATGTATCAAATTACCCCTGTCCATTCTACCACGAGGACTTTCATTTTGACCAGGATAGAGATGGTCATGACCAGGAGGCATAGATTCTTTCCATGGTTCCCTTCTTGTCGGTCTGCTAACGTCCAAACCAGGCGTCTTCCCTGGATACATAGGTCTAAGAGGTGGTCCTCTACCCTGATCAATTCTTTGGGGGTCTGACTCCTGATCTGGCGCAATGGAGTCGCCTCGTTCCCAGTGTTGCTGAGAAATGGGTGGGTTTGCATCTGGTCTTGCCTGTCGAGGATCCCTGAAGTTAATGTCATGGACTGGACGTGAGGCGGGAGGGTAACTTTTTCTGTCTTTGGGATATTGCACTGAAAAAGGGAACGGCTCCGGACCTACGTAGCTATCTCGCTGATTTATGAACTGTGATGCAACACCAAAACCTTTATCCTGGCTTGGATGCGGGATGGGTTCATCTCCTCTAGACCCTGTTACATAGCTATTATATGCTTCTCGTGATGAGGGAATTCTTGACGCATATTCATTTGGTGCACTTGGCTTTATTTGCCCACCATACGTTTGTGCTCCCGACAGCTGCTGGCTGTACATTAATGTGTCTTGTACTCCAACGACTGGCCTCTCTGGACTTTTACCCATATATTCCTGTCCATCAGGCTCAACAGTGTGTGGGAATCGAGTCCCCAAAATCGGGTCTTGTTGTAGTGGCAGCTGCTGGGGCTGAGGCGCTGATACAGCTTGTTGTGCTGGTGGTGGCTTTGTGGATGATGCTACTGATCCGCCCGATACAGAACTGTGGATTCTTGCCTCTTCAATTCTACGCCGCATCTCTGCCTTGCTGCTGAGAAAAAGGAATATCTGACCGTCCCCTATGTAGCCCATGTTAAGCATCATGGCTTGCCTAGCGTCCTCGTCGCTGCTGAATGCTATGAAGGCGTCTCCCTTGTCACCGCCGAAAATGTGAACGCGCCCAGGTGGGATGCTGAGCCCTTTGAAAAAGTTCCTGATGTCCATGGCACTAGCGGACCAAGGCAGTCCCTGCAGGCGGATGATCACCGACATATTCAAGCTTTTCCTTCTAATTCAACTGCAAATACGGAAAAAGCAAATCTCTTATCTCTGGCTTATTAAATAATATTCGACTATCAATCATTTTATATTATTATTATTATTATTATTATTATTGCTGTTAATGTGGTTTTAGGTGTTCATGCTACTGCTGTTGTGCACTGCTTGAACAGCTCCATCATTACTATAAAACTTCGTCAGACTGCGTTATATACACATACACACATCAAATGAAGTGTCTTCTTAAACTTTCTTATTTCCTCTTATGTTTAAGAAATGAAAGAAGAAAAAAGAACTCTGAGAAAAGTTTTCCGGAAGCCTGAGTCTGATCTGGTCCGCATGCTTCTTAATAAAAGCCCTGAATCTAACTTTCATAAATTTTCATGCAAAACTGTTAATATTCCATGACCATGATGCAACTAGCTTTTCCTGCTTAAGAAGACTATTTAGCATTTCTTAAAATTTCAGTGGATAAACTTTACACCTATAGTAATAAATCTCAAAGTTGAAGATGTGTGACACAAAACTACACTGTACTGTTTACAACCATGAAACATACTTCCTCCTTAAGCAGGAGAGATAAGCAAGACTGCGGCTAGAGGCGTATCAGCATATAAATACTGGAAAGAGGTCTTTATGTGAAAACCCCATTCTGACATAGCCATCTAAGGGGTGGGTGGGAGAAGAGATAATATTTTCAATGTGTTTTACCATTGAGGAGGAGTAACAATAACAAGATTTTCAGAATGTCTGCTGTGGCAGTCATATTGAACGTCAGATCGGCACCATTTTCATTTAAGGACCAAAAAACCCCAAAACAACAACAACAAAACCCTAAAAATAAACTAGAAAAAACAACAAAAACAAACAAACAACAAACAAACCCCAAAAGCATCATATGAAGTCTTTCAGTAAAAACCTCACGTTGATACAATCATCCATTCAAGAGTAGTACAGATAAATATATTTTTTAAATAGCCATACTGGATGACAGATCGGCACCATTTACATTTAAGGCCATAAGGACATCATAAAAAAGTTTTATGGCAAAACGTCCACGTCAAGATGACGTTTTGTTCTGGTAGAGTTGTGTTAATAAGATTTTTAAGATGGCGACGATATTGCATTTCTGGTAGGCACCATTTAAGAACAACTAGACATCACAAGTCCTTAATACGAGCATCCATTCCGGACGAGTAATGATAACACGATTTTCAAGATGGCTGTCGTGACGGCCATATTAGACTTTAGATCGGCGCCATTGTCATTCATGACCAACTAGAAATCATAAAAAGTCTTTTAGTGAAAACCCCATGTTGATTTGAATAATCCATTTAGGAGTAGCGATAACATAATGTCCGGGCAGCGTTTTCATTTAAGACCAACTAGACCATGGGATAAATGTGTATAAAGTTTTATGGCAATCCTCCAATTAGTTTACGAGCGGCAGCAAATTGTACTAACGGACGACGGAGAAGGTATGCTCATCTTTTATATGACCAGCAGACCAGCTAATAAACATATACGTTAGATAATACTGTCTACACCATTGGCCTTTGCCTAAGTACAACTATATATATATATATATATATATATATTGAAGAGCTTAATGTGACTATTTCAGGGATCTAAAGGAATATTTGATGAAAATTATTTTATGGTTTGAACGAATTAAAGATTATCTAGTATACAGGAACCATAATTTGCTTTTTGGCCATATTTCCGGTGTAACCATATTACGGTGCGCGATTCAGAATATATGACAAATCCCTAATAAGATCAATTACACATCCCAGATAATATGGTAATATTCATTACATGTCTGACCTACCTATCAATATTTGTGACAGTATTATTTCTGTATTATTAAAGTGTTGGTTTGATGAAAGATTGAATTAAAATGAAATTCTTGTATACCCAAGAAACACTGTATAGAAGTAATTGTAAACCCTGCACCGTATTTACCACAAGCGCTTTACTTTCTGGAGACCAGAATGAATATGCAAAAACTTATATACAATATACAAAGCTTAAAGAAAAAAAATAGGGAAATCATTTAGCCTCGTATAAAATGTATTCTGCGCTTAGTATCGGCAATGTTTACAGTGATCTCCTTGTGCTAGTAGTACCAAGAATTGGATTTATTGTTGACACACGTTTATAATTCATAGGTTTATCCGTTAGTCTAACTTGAGATCCGTCCCCATCGCCTCTAAACACGTTTTGGCCTACATCCGTTAAATTTAATAGCTGACCAGAGTAGCGTACTAAGGAGGGTGATGTTTGCTGGGGTGGCAGTGGGCTTGGACCGCCAAAACCACGGGCGCCAGAGAAATAGGGGCGCCAAAACCTCTTTGGGCCTTCATCGTCGACACGGGCGCCATTTACCCTTAGTACGCCACTGCACGACAACTACATGTCCCCCCCCCCGCCCATAATTCTTCGGGCACCCCTGCCACCAGCCATTGCTCACAGGCAAAGGTTCCATAAAGAAGGTTAAAATATCGATATTTCTTTTCTAACTCAAAGTTGGCTCGTTTATTTAAACAAATAAGACTGTAAAATTGTATAGCTTTACGAATATGAAGAACAAAGATTATGTAAATGAAGGTGGTGGGGTTTGGAGCCAACTCTCTAAACGTTATTTTAAGCTACCTTCACCGAGTGAAAATTAGCTGCTAACAGAAAGCATTTGTATAGTCCTAAAAAAACTTGTTAAACGTTCACATATTCAAGAAAGAAGTCCTTCAATCACAGCTGAATTTTAAAAAAAGGATCTTCCTTAGAATATGGGCATGCATTCGAGACAATTTCACCTAATCGAGAATGGAAGGATACATATCGTGGAGCTTTGTGGATTTTTCTTTGATAACATTCTTTTATACGCGCATTACTGGTGAGTAAACGTTTCAAAACTTCAACCGATACTGATTCCTCTGTTTATATGTACAGCACGCGTTCTTCCATGAAATTAATTTCTCCACTGCCTCGTGTATTACGGTCCACTTTCGTCAGCACCAACATTGTCTGATGGGGAACTTTCTTAGAGTCAAAACGCGCCTTGTTGTCCCAGTTGTTTAGACTTCATGCGACTCTAAAACTTGATCAGGCATATTGGGTGACCGTCATAACCCTGTTAACAGGGCAAAGTAAAAGAATTTATCCCCTCACCATATTTTTCTTCAGCCGTCACCACAGAATGCTAGACTTTGAGGGGACGGTTGTACTCCCACACATTATCATCAAAATTCGACGCACACCCGAACCCATTTGATCTAACACCGTTGAATGCACTAGCTGCCTTGTGTATTTATTGATAGTCCTACTTCGACGAACATCGAGTGCACCTGTGATTCGACTACATACATACATACATACATACATGCATACATACATACATACACACACATACATACAGACATCTATGCTTACATACATATTCACATACATACATACATACATACATTCATACACCGTTGAAGGCACTAGCTGCCTTATGTATTTATTGATAGTCCTACTTCGACGAACATCGAGTGCACCTGTGATTCGACTACATACATACATACATACATACATACATACATACATACTTTCGTTTCACTTTCAGATCCATTAATACTTAATCTCTAAAACAAAGGGAAATTACACTAAAGGCCGCTTCTGAACAACTCAAAACTGAGTGTCCTCCCTTAGGAGATTGAGCGGACTTTATTCCCTCTGTGTATATCCCTCTGGCTAGCAGAGATCTGATACCCTTCCAAAATATGCTGTAAAAAATAATGAGAGTATAATAAGCTCATTATGAAATCATTTTTGCTTGTTGATAAATTTGCTGAGCTTTTAGGTTCAATGTGGCTTATATTCTATTTTGAGAGTGTTTACGAAGATTTCTTGTCTGACATTTAATGTAAATGTTTGCTTTTTCCTTTTATCATTTTTACTAAATGAATGTCTATAGATTTTTGCAGTAAAACAAATTTCAAGCAGAAACTGTTCCATGTCAAGTTATTGATAGAGAAGCTGGTAAAAGATTAAAAATTGACATTTAGAGCAGAGTACCAACACGGACATAAAACTGTGAGCCATATACACATCCTTATAGTTTTCTTTATGGAAGAATTTACGAGGGAACTATTTTTTCGACTCATAATAGATGCTCTCTGTAACGAGGGAAATCGGATACTCTATTGGATCGCAAACAAACAAGTCTAATAAACTGCAAGCAAGTGGATCATTTTTGCTCTTTACTGGTCTAAAAGGAAGTCTAAGCATGTTGGGCTTTTTGTGAAGATTTTTTTTTTATATAAGTGAATGTCAAAAGTTGGAATTAAAATATTCTGGTGTAATTGCAATTATAACTCAATGCACCCTATTAGATAGGCAATTAAATTCTGTCAAGTGCTCCCCTAGTTTACTGCACGATGCTGAATGGATAAATGCAACCTAAGACTGACCAGAACGACTTTGGTAAAGTTAACTATATGTATAGCACGACTCTCAACTGACCTTCGGTAGCAATTGCTCCCATCTGAGACCAATCAACGACATGGGTAACATCAGAGATGTATACAGATTGGAATCTTTGCTAGCACAGGTTATTAAAATAAAAAGGTGGAGGTGGAAAGGGTGTGTGTGATTTTAAGACGCTAATTATTGGATACTAAGAATTAACATCAGTGTTAAATTTTATTGGACTCTTCTCTCATCAGTTGGTTCTACCATTTGTCCCTCTTTATCGTGAGCTAAAATAACATTGAACAAAGTTTTCTAACATAAAGAAAATGGTCGTGCAGTTAGAACGAAATATCATTGACAATACGGATGGGCAAAATGATAAGAAAAGTTCAATAATCACCCAAATGAAACCCTTTACTCCAAGTTACATTTACCTTCAACAACAAAAAATCCGTCCCGTCCCGCCCTCCCACCCCCAATCAAACGTATTCTAGTATGTTTTAAATATATTTCACTTTGATCTGTCGATATGATAAATATAGTGCCTAAAAGTACATACCGTGAACTCGTTTGTACATGTTGTCTACTTGAATACAAATACATACGGCCACTAATGTACTGCTAATCCTTGACAAATCAACTGTCACACTGTCATTAAACATGTTTCTCCCCTTTAGATATAAGTTGGTGTGGCGACTGTTTCCAAGTTGGCTTTTCAGAGACTTGTGGGTTTTTGTTTTCTTTTGGAACACATTTTAATTGCTTATGAATGCTATCCGAGACCTTACTTGTGCAATGAAAGTATTCAGATTGATTTACAGAACTGCATGACGCTAAAATATAGCTGCATCCCGGAACTTTCATTTCCGTCTCATGTCTCATGTCAAACTAATATGGTAGTCACAATATAAACAGGAAATTGGTCTAAAGTCACAAGAATGTTAAAACATCTTCATGATTTAAATTTCAAGCTAGGCTTAATCCCTTTCTTTTGTCTTGACTTTTCATGGAAGATAAGAATACGAGATATAATTGACAGGAAACCTATCTGCAATCAATCTGGGCATGCCTTAGGCAAGGACTGAACGAACGCTCAGACGTGCACTAATAAGCACTAATACTAATTAATCACCCACCTGTAAACAGGCTTCTTAAAAACACAAAGCGTGATTTCGCGAAGTGCTGTAAGCCCCGACAAACTATGAACGGGAAACAGTATATATATATATATATATATATATATATATATATATATATATATATATATATATATATATATATAATACACAATCAACAGAGCTCTCTTCTGCACGAGAAATTAAAGCGCTACATTTTAAAATTTAGATTTTTTTTTTTCTTTCTTTCTAAAGAGAACAAAAATGTATGAGGAGCGGGTTGAACCATTTTCTTAGATTTTTAAATTTTGTACGGAAAAAAACCTTAATTTGACAACACGTGGTGTCTGCATTCTTTATTCATCTCATGAACGCACATGTTGAAAACCTAATGTTTTAGTGTTGAAACATCGCGCAATGCATGTTTGGTGGGCTCGATCAAATTTTTATCAAACCCTTATCAATTGTTCATTCCAATTCCGCTGGCAACAAAGTTTTAATCTATATTTCGCCTATCCAGAGGCAGGAGAGAGAGATACAAAATAAAATACAAAAATTCATTTTTCCAATATAGGTAACAGTTGGTTCAGGACAGGAAAAAAAAAAATATTTGACTAATAATCTTAAAAGAAACGGTTAATATGGATATGTCACATATCGCTGCACGCTGAGCCTTTATACAGGATTCTCCTTGTCTCTATACCCGTTCAAAGTAAGTGGATAAACTAAAGCAAACATCGAGAATATCTAATGGTAAATTGGAAGCTTAACTTCGCAATGAAGTGACGAATACACTTGTAAAATTCTAATTTGGTACAACTATAAGCGAGTGCGAGTTAGTGTGTGTAACACACACACACACACACACACACACACACACACACACACATTAATATTCAAAGTCTTGACATTTTCAAGTTTTCAATACATCATTTGCAACAGGTGATCGTATATTTTAATAAACCATAACACAAAACTTCATCAGGTGTAACGGGCAGACGGATAATGGTGACACTTTATACCCTTAACACTCTGGTGGTGAAGCATAAAAACGTTTCAGTCCTTACTTTTTATTATATGTATCGCCAGGAATTGTCCAGTTTCGTTTCGTTTTGAAAGTATCAGAGGAAGTAATCATACTCGAGTCAAATTCACTTCAAAATTTGTGTTATGTCCCTTTACATACAGCACTTGGTTACTATTTCTCTTACCTGCAATCATGATGAAGTGGGGTTTTTTGCTTGTTTTATTTATGGTTTGTATTGTGTTTTTGGTTTTCCATAAATAGCACGTATTTATTTAGGGTGGATATTTTTCGTGTGCGCAAACGAATGTTCGATATTCACGAGACCTTCACCGACACGAAATACATGTTCATGCATATTAGACACAGGTTTTTCAACTGTTCACTCGTTTCTGCGAATGAACTGTTTAAAATTTTCGTTTTGAATTATGCTAATTTAAGAAAATATGTAATAAACCTTTCTTGTTATTGAAAATTTGTTACTTCTACTGTTATTTAGACCTAGAAAATTTACGTATATCTTTCTCACCCGCTCTTGATTTACAAAGGTACCAAAACTAAAATGTACCACGCCTGTAAGGATCAAGCTCATCAAAATACCACTTTGTCAAAATAACTGTATGTAAAATGTAGGTTGATGAAGCACAAATACAATATTTAGTACAAGAATTAACTGTGCATCACAGAAAAGAATGCGGCCGTTAACAAATCTAATTACATATAAGATTCTATCAACTTTCCAGATTTCTTTTCATAGTTAGATTAAGCACGATATGCTGTTCCTCCGGACAACACTCACTAATTCAAAATGCCACGAGACGCATTCGCCGTGGTTTCATTACAATATGACATTTGCTTCTTACAGTCATATCTAAGATCTCTACTCTATTTTAAGACCTAAGAGTCGTAATAATACCCAGATATTTTTCGCTTTATTTTTTCGCACACCCGTTCTGTAACTCTGAATTTAGTATTGAAAAATAAGGTTAAAAAAAGTATAAAAACCCCACCACCACCACCCTAAACCCCCCCCCAACAAATTCTGTCATACTCCTAAGTGTTGAGAAATATAAATAGCAAACGTGACGTTATTGATACTTACAATTATATTCCTAGTAAAAAAACAAAAACATTGTAAATAAAGGAAATTAACAAAAGTGGCTGTAACTAGTGCAATGTCCTCTCTCTCTCTCTCTCTCACTCACACACACACACACACACACACACACACACGAAAACACACACTGTATTTGTACCGAGTCGTGAAATGGTCGAAACTTCTTGCCATTGTTAAATACTATCCATGTTTAAGGTTTTTCATCTTCTACAGCGCACGCACGCACGCACGAACGCACACACACACACTTGCCAATGTCAAAATATCTCATCTACAGCGCAAAACGGTTCAGTGGCATGTTCCCAACCAAAAATTTAGACATCTCGAGCAGACACTTCACTAATTCTGCAACTTTCTTTTTCCCTTAAGACCGATCATTTCCATTTAGGCATTGTGGGAATGTGAACTACAGGCATGAGTGTGTGTGTGTGTGTGTGTGTGTGTGTGTGTGTGTGTGTGTGTGTGTGATTTAGATTTTTAACGTAGCTTTAACAATTTTTCAGTCATATCGCCACGATGTCTGCAGTGTGACAGTTTATTGTGATGTCTAGTACTGGGAGCAGCAGGGAGGGTGAACCCTACAAAATTGGATTCGAGCAAACATATATAAAACAAAGATTTCACAAGAAAAAAATTTTTAAAAAAGGTCAATAACGTCAAACTGAAGCCTCTAACTTTCCGTAGTATCACCAGCGATGAGATCACCGGGGATTAGTTCGCGCTGTCACTTCGGCGTTGACATTCGTGTTTATAAAATTTTGTGAGTAATGGTTTATGTAATCTTGCGCTTCATTTTTGTTAGCCCACCCTCCCTGCTGCTATAATTAAACCATTGCATTATAATAATGATCGGTGAAGCTCACTCAGCACGATTATCTCGAGAACGACTAGAAGCAATTAAGAAATATCTACCTGTCCGTGATCACGTCAAACAACAATTACAGCAGCGTCAACAAACACAAGAAGAGTTTACAGAATCCGCAGAACAATTATTTAAACCTATCACTGAAACCACTAAAAGTATTCTTCCTGTGTTAAAAGAAACAGCGAAACAAACTGAAAAAATAGCGGAGCGAACTAAAATGACGAAAAAAATTCTACGAGAACTTCCCGCTGAAATAGCTGCGGCTCAGCCAACTCAAGAAACAGATCAAGCAGAAGGTGATACTCAACAAGAATCAGAAGCACGAGCCAGGGTTAATCTGTCTGATAAATTCATCGAAGATGTTATTAATGATATCAGACAGACCAAAAGTAGAAACCAAATAGCTGTAAGTGCTGTGAAAGGTTATGAGAACCGAAAACAGTTTTTAAAACCTGAATACGCTGATGATGTTATAAGTCGCGAAAATTGGTACAAATGGATATTTCGTATATATTACGACGTTGATCAAGCTCGGAACAATGACCCAAGATATATAGAATATATTCACATGATAGATAATTATATTTCGTTTATACAATTACCACCAGAACAACAACAACAAATACGACAACAACAAAAACAGAAGCAGCAAAAAGCACAATCACAACAAGAACCATCACTACCGCCAAAACGGCGAGTGCAGCAACGACGACAAAAAGAATCAGAACAACAACAACAATCATCATCCAGCGATGAAGCATTTCATTCCCCCCCCCCCCCAGAAGAACCTTCAGATGTCCCTGATTATTCATTAAGTTCGGATAAAGGTGCAACTGGGAGTGGTATTAATGCTCGAGGAAGTGGTCTTGTTACTTGCCCTAACGGTGTCGTAGCCGACGTAGACAGATTAGAAATTCTTATTGGCGGAAAACGAGCTGGTAATAATTCTCCTGAAATTATTAACGAAATCACATCTATTTGTCAACGATTATTTACCGGCGGTATTATGGACATTAACGATTATAGGGCTCTCATCAACGAAATTACCGATGATTATTATAGCGACTAAAGGTCGCCAGTTACTGATTAAGCAGTTAAATAATTAATTATTATAATAGATGATCATACACGTTAATCAACGTAGACCAATCATGGTTAGGGTGGTAAATTCAAGATTACCTGTATACAAGATATATTACGGAGATGGATTCGGTGATGTTGTTAAGGGTTTATTTTCGAGAATTGCCCCAAAAGCAATACCGATTGTAAAGCAGTTAGGCATGAAAACTGCTGATGTTATTCGTGAAAAAGGTATTAGTACTGTTGGCGACGTTACTAGTAAAGTATTTTCTGCCATCAAGGATAGACTAGCACGATTAATACGACGAAAATCTCAGCCACCAGTAAAATTACCCAGCACTGAAGCGATGCTTGCAAGTGTTAGTAAAGTAATAAATCAAGCCGCAAATCAAAAACTAGCAGAGTTAGCCGAAGAGGGGGAAAAAAATGTAGCTGCAAGTCTGATGGCAGGAAGTGGTCTCACTTCCCGAAGTGGTCTTCGTATTAGACGATGATCAATAACATAACATGTTCAAACGAGACTCTGATCCCGCATTTGATATGGATGCGCCAGTTCTCAAAGATGAATCTAAGCGTGATTATCAATTTTATTCCTATGATGCGCGAATGCCAAATCAGCGCTGACGAATTGAATTACAAGTTCAAGACACAAGTAGATATTTCTTGCCCGCGGAGGCATTTATCGAGATCGAAGCTGAACTTGTACGAGACAATGATGTTCCTGGGGCATCATCAGTGTATGGAGAAAATGTTATTGTTGGTTTTGTCAACAACGGTATCATGGCGTTGTTTGACGGTGCCACGTACATGATCGATGGAAAAAATATTGAATCAATTCAAAAAGACGTCGACGTTGCCACGACGATAATTAATCTTGCGCGGTACAGCGATGATTTTACAAGATCGGCTGGTCCATCAATGATGTTTGCCAAGGATACTTCTAATTCTCCTGATCATAGGCAATATAATTTAGTACAAACACCGCGTGATACTGCATCTGACCCACAACCAGCTGGAATGATAGCCCGGCCCGGTGCTGCATTTTCGTTATTGCAAAGTGTTAACCAAAATTTCAACTTGGGATTTTCGACAGGTCGATCAATGTTGAAGGGAGATCGCAGAAGATTTTCTTGCGCGATTCCACTATCGCACATCTTTGGATTCTGCAGGGACGTACGAAAGGTTATTTTTGGAGCCAAACATACAGTTGTACTTGTGAGAACAGCAACTGACGATGATGCAATGTGGCGACCAGCCGGTGATGCTGGTAAAGTAAATCTAACAAAACTTTCATTGTGGATGCCAGTAATGACGCCATCGATGACTGTCGAAGATCGGTTACTCGCTTTTATGAGCAGTGGCGGTAAGTCAATGTTGTCTTGGTTGACGACGACCACGGATTCGATACAAAGTACAATTGCTGGTGTATTTACGTGGCAAATAGCATCAAAGCAAGGCGTCTTTGCACCGCGGCATATATTCGTTGCATTTCAGAATACTAATCGATTAGATAGTCAGGAACGTAGCTCTATGATATTTGACAGTTTTAATGTTTCTGAAGTTTCATTGCGAATAAACGGACATCAAGAACCATCCGAGGATATATTGTTGATATTTGAGCAAAATCACGTTGCACGTGCATATCATCGATTGATGTCGTTTATGGGGCGTGATCAAAATATTGATACTGGTCTACAAATATCACAGTTTGATTTCACACATTTATATCCGATTTATTATTTTTCGCTGGAGCATTTGGATTTGTTTAGACAGTCCGTCGTTGACATACATTTTCGAGCTCGTATTAATCCTGGAGTTGGTACTGAGTACAGAGCAATCGCCGTTATATTATCCGATAAAGCAATGTTACTTGAAGGTGTTGGTGGTCGCATGAGAGTCGTTGATGCTCCCGTAGAGAATATGCAAACGCTGATTTAAATCAGTATTTAGAAATCAGAAATATATCATAAATGTCATATCATCATGTTAGTGTCAGTCTGACCCCGGGTCAGATTAAACGATTACAATCGTTGTCGGCATCACGATGCAGAACAAAAGTAACATTAAAACACGGTCAAATGAGCGGTGCAAATAAATTATCATTGACTGACCGTCAGTTTAAAAGATTCAACGAAGCTAAACACGCCAATAAAGGAATATGATTAAATCTTTCCGTGGGCGCCATCAAGGATGCTATTAAAACCGGAGGAATATTTCCGCTTCTCGCAGCTATTCCAGCATTAATAGCCGCAGCCGCTCCAGCTGTTGCAAAAGCTGCTGCGTTAGGTGCAGTTGGAACCGCGGCTGGAATGGCATTAAAGAAAGCAACATGAAAAGGATTTAAAAAAAGACGACGACGAGGGCATGGTCTGAGACTTCCAGGGTCTCGACCAAACAACGTTTGGGGAAAAAGATTAAGAATTCCAGGAACTCAACGATAGTTCCACTATCGAATTTTGATCTTATCAACGCCACTAATCAGTTAAATATAAGAAATTTTAGAGGTGTTTTTATGCGTGACCAACTACCGAAAATCAAATCTGTCAGAAACAGGTATTATTAATCTTGATTCATCAACGGGGCCTGGCACTCACTGGGTCGCATACGCCATTGATCCACGTGGAATTGTTTATTTTGATTCGTATGGGTTGGCGCCACCTGTAGAATTTATGAAATATATTTCACAACGGGACGTACCAGTGTGGTATTCAACGTTACCCACGCAAACCATGTTTGATCCGCCGATATGTGGCCGTGAAGTATTAGCGGTTCTCGACGCGATATCGGACTCAACAAAACCTCCTCACAAAGTCGTCCACGATTATACTGTTTCTAAATATCAGTATTTGTTATTTTGAAAAATTACATAACAATGGTAGATATCTACGGAAGACCTGCTACGGCGCCTGGTAAAAAACAACTCGACGTAGATTTATCAGATTACGTTACCAAGAATGACTTTGCATCGTTGACGAATTTAACATCCGTAGACGCCAACGAGGTTGTTGTATTTCAGGATCAATTTGGTGTTTTGAAAACGAGTAATCTCAAATGGACTGAAATTCTTCGTAGAGTTCTTGGATCAACCGAAGGTAACATTGCAACGTTTACTAACATCGGAACGATCAGAGATTCATCTATATCTATTGCAGGAATTCGAGATGAAATTCGAAAAAGTGTTTCTGATCGTTTAAAATCCACCGGGAATATTATGACCGGCGAAATTAACATGAATTCAAATAAAATTGTGGCTCTACGATCACCAGACGGCGACGAAGATGCCGCAACGAAGAAATATGTGGATGATAGCGATACCACGATCAATGATAAAGTAAATACACTTCGAGCCGAGTATGACGTTCATGTAGGTGCGTTTAATAATACTCGTAGAAATTTTCAAAAACTTAATAAAACCGCTGAAGAATTCTTTGGAAGCCCAACCGTTGATATTAAACTCACCGACATTGATACAAAACTCAAGGATATTGTCAGTGGAATTCCTAATATCAATGAAAAAATGAGTCTGATTAAAATTCCACACAAACAAATTAGCAACATCACGTACACGGTGGCGTCTGGGGTATCAACGTGGACACTGCGCAATAACACTCTCGAATATACCGCAGAAGTAACTGGGTTATACAGGCTGTCCATGTATGGTTTGGAAATTACTGCGGCCACTTCATCATCGCCGAATGTATATCATAATCCTCTACTGGTGATGCTAACCAAGGACACCAAAGAAACATTTACGTTGATATCAACGGAAATACCCCCGAGACGTTACTGGTGGTGTCTGGAATTTGTCACTGTCTTAGACATCAACTAAAGTATAATGATAGACGTTCAGCGATACAGATGCGATCAAGTAATAACATGGCAGAATAAATTAAAAACCATCATCGAAAATTATACAGCAAAAATAAGGAAATATCGTGGACGTGCAACCGTCGTTGATATCATGGTTTATTCGGTTTCTATGCTAGTTTCTGGAGCCGGCGTAGTATTATCAACGATAGCATCGCTATCGACGATGACAGCACCGATCGTTGTAACAATCATTGTTTCATCGTCAACGTCGATAGCTGCAATATTTAATATAATCGCAAAAGAGATAAATACGTGCACGAATGAAAAAATTGAACCAGTACACGATGAAATTACATACTGCAACGACCGCATATTCTACATTGTCATCGTTGATTTCTTCGTCGCTCAATGATGGAATAATCACCGACGAAGAATTCAGTATCGCAATAAAGATCTACAATGAAGCATTCAACGTCAGTGACGCAGTCACCGTCGTCGTCAACGACAACGTCGTTAATGATGTCGTCGTCGGTGATTTAAAACAATAATAGTATAATAATGACATCGTTCGATCAGCAATCTCAGGAATTATTACAACAGATCGTCACTAATACTGCTCCGGTAAGAACCACAATGATATCGGCGAGTTCGACTTCGCCCGAATTCAGTATTAATTTTCCAACTGCAACACCAGCATCCGAGATAGGTCTAGCGCAATTACGGGTTTATTATAGTTGGTCCAATATTAGGTCAACGTCGTTTGGTGGACTACAACCGAATAATTCGTTAGTATTTGCAAATAAAAACAAACCCGATGGAACTCCTGATTGGCAAGTAGTTAGTATTCCAACGGGCAGTTATGAAATAGAACAGATCAATGAAGAATTCCAACGCAGAATTAAATCCATCACAGGAAAAGAATCAAAGATTGCCATTACCGTCTACGAGCCAACACTGTCTTCAGCCATTGAAATATTATCACCGGACTACGCCGTGGATATATATCAATCTTCGATTAGATCAGTGTTAGGTTGGCCTGATGTCGCGCCTCCATATGAAGGTCCACCAGAACCTCGCCGAGATGAATTTCCCACAACAGTGCTAAAATACACAACAATTCCAAAATATCTTACCGATCATGTTGAAATAAGCAACGAGATTATTTCAGATATTGATGAAACAATTTATCCTTCATTCAGTAATATCACTGTCCATGGAACAGAAAATACGGGACCTTTTCAATTTTACAAACGGAAAAAAGAAAATCCTAGAGAGTTTTATTTTTATGATGTACCAATTAAAAATATTTCTATGGTTATCACCACTGATTATAATCGTAAAATTGCTGATTTAGAAAATCTGTTTTTATCACTGTCTCAATTTTACTGCGATGATACAAAACAACAAATTATTAAGACAATAACAGATTTAAATCAGATTAGATCAGATATGTATTTTATCAATAGAATTTTTATCGCAAATTTTGTATCCGATTACGAACTGGATTTTCAGAGGGAACTTATACAATTATTTCTTGATTATTACAAGATAACTGCATATAAACTTCAAAAATTTATAATACCAGATTTTGATGTAGCCGGATTAAAGAAAAAACCTCAGTGATGTTATCGACGATTACTTTCCTAAAATCCTCGAATCATGGAAAAAAGTAGCCCCACCTGCGAGTATTCTCAGATATAATAATAATCCATACAGCGAAGGCCGTCATGTTTCACCGGATATCGTCAACATCACATCAACGATCACTGTCAATCTAGTATGTGACGTCGTCGACGGCAGTTATCAAGTGGACACTGATAAATCCAATCAGGCCCAACAAGGATACATTCTCTACTCATTTACACCTCAAGTCCCTCCAGGTTATTTGATTGTATCAGAACCAATCAATGTTGTTTATCTGAAATGTCACAGTCGTCTCTTATCACGGATAAATTTCAAACTTACTGACCAATCTGGCCACTTGCTCGATCTTAGGTCGGAGTCGCTGGATATAAACTTGTATGTGAGATCTTAGAGTGATTTCGCAACCAGAAACAAAAAAAAAATATCAAATAATTAATTTTTTTTACCCTATTATTTTATCCTTGACGTTGTCAAGGGGATCAGAAATGAATTATTCTGATGCAACACTATTAGTTTCGTTGTCACTGGTGACGGAGTCACTATGATCAGAGTCACACTCGTCTTTATCTTTAGCCAGTAATTCTTCCGCGTCTTCGTTTATCAACTCCGTCGGTGACGCAGTCACTGCCATGATATCTCTCAGCTGTTTTATACGAGCGTGTACGAGCCTTTTCGTTTCGTATTCGTGAGATAATTCTAACCTAACCCGCTCGATGGCTCGTGATAACGGCACAAATAATTTCACCTGCGCATCCGTGATTGCCGCCAGCGATCGTAACATTGCCTGTTGGATTATCTTTATGAATCGATAATCGGCGGGTGAAGTATACCTATTTTCTGACCTCCGAAATTGTAATGATTCAAAGTCGCTCATTATTTTTTCAGGATCAAGTTGGTCAGATATTTTCACTCCGCTGTTTTGTAATTTCTTAATAGCAGAAATAATTGATGTGATGTTTTCGTGATTCATTATTTTTATATTATGAATTATTTGTTTAAATAAAAATATATTATTTCTGAATCACATAAAAATAAAAATATATATTTTATAAATTCAAAAATAAACAGCAGCGATGACGCTCAGTCTCCCATTCCACTGGGGTCCCTTTTGCCGGTAAAGCCTTTACCAATAAGATCCTAAGAGTCCCTTGTTGGGGCCTTAAGCCCACAGGGCACTCTTCATGGTTAAGACCCGTCTTATGGTCCACAGGCACCTTATTGAGACTTTTTGGTCCGGCGGACATTCTTTCTGAATCTCGCTATGTGGTGTACCCTTCCTTGACTGTGTCAAGGGTTACGAGTTCACATCACCCTACTGTTTATTTTCGTGACGCAAGCGATTTCATGTAACCCCCACCAAATCAAACCCCGGGGTAAGTGCAAAACTGCACCCACCACGTTGTTCGACGTGGTGAGGGTAGATGAAATCTCATGGGGCTTGGTTGCGCCCCCAATTAATAGCATCTGTCGCCGAATGCAAGATAATATATCTTTAGCATTTTTGGAGACTCGAACACGCAGCGTTTACACTAGTGGATCCGCACGCAAACGCCTTAACCCCACGGCTATCGGAGTTCTTATGAATTACACTTAAATTTAAGTATATAACTTTTGCACTGTCTCACCAGTGACTGTGTCACCAGTGACAATGTCATGGACACCGAAATAATACCCTGATTCTGAATAAAATCTGCAATTTTATATATTTCTGCCGTTTCTGCTTTGTTAAAATACTGTATTTTCAAGCTTCTTCATGCAGTCAAGGCAGAACTATCTAGCAATGAATGCATGGATCGATATTATTCTGGTATATTCCGCCTGCTACAGAACTGCGTACATTCTTTCAGTATAGTGACAATGATACATGTAGTCTGCTGCGATCGATATTTGTCCAATGATATAATATCACGGCTGAGGTTTTTTGTTTGAGGATATATTTTCTGTAATATAGTTGAGATGTTTGGACTGGAGAGATATTTAAGTATTACGATTAGACTGTAGTACCATAGCTGCTCAATTACTCTATCAGTAATGAACGGATTTTTATCACTGAATATAAACGCGTGGTTAAATATAACGCAATAACAAAAAAAGGGAGACAACTACTTGATTGCTCTATCAGCGATGACGGATTTATCTCGCTTCATTATACATACCGGAACGTGATCTTTTGTTGAAATGTTTTCGAAAACGCTGATCTTCTTGAATTATTTGCAACAAAACGTACTGAAGGCATACAATATCAAAATATTTGGCAGCCGCAGTCATTGATGGGAATATTATTTCTTCATTTTTCTCTATATTTATGGATATAACCGACCTAGGAGTCTTGCAATTAATACCAGTATTTCCTATCTTACAATTCTGACTCTGTGTAACAATTTGTAAATTTTCTAAAGAATTATCTTTCGGGTTTGAATTGATGTGATCGATTACAAGTCCGTCTTCGATGACCCCATGAAAACACTCGTAGATGAACCTATGAGATAAATAGCTTTTATTTTTCCTAACACGAAAAGAGAGGTAACCAATACCATTGTCAGTACTGACTGGTTCTTTCCTTCGACAATTTCTGATGACACCATCACGAGACGCTTCATAATTTTTAAATACTGGGTGCCTTACAAATTCAATTTGCTCCATTTTGTATATATAATATTATTTGTCTAAATGATTGTTTTGAAATCTGGCCAGATAGTCTTCAGAGGTTTTTTTATGGGGGATTCACCTGACGACTTCTTATCATAATATCGTTTCAGCTCTCTGTATCTTTTACCACCACACGCTACACATAACCGTGTTTCTCCTCTGATTCCAACACCGCATCGTAAACACGGTTTTGGTCTTAGACTCCCTCTACGATAACTTTGCATATGTTGGCCACAAAATTCATTTACGCATGATTTATTACAAGGAGTTGAAAATCCAAACATAAGCCATCGGCATCGGTTGTTTGTCTGAATCATTATATATATATAATTAAAGTTTAATTAAACATATATATTTGCTTTAAATATAGTATGGAGGAATTTGAGAGATTATCCACAATTGAACCTTCCACCGCAAGATTTGATCTTGACAAATTAACAAAATCTAAATTTAATTTTTCAATGCAAGATCTGGCTCTGATAAATAGCGATATAACCGATCGTATCCGTGAAGGTAAAAAAGAATTTCGCAACGATGGTGCGGCTCATACTTGGTCGACATTCAGGATTAGGAACGACACCAGCGGTGTTGTTGTTGACACTAGAATGAGTGACGAACGAGATAAATATATTATTAACTACCTCGACAATCAGCAATATATTATTCTAGTAAAATTTATTGTGCAGACAGATGATGATACTTGGATTATTCGTGACAAACGCGAACCGATACGACTTCATACTGGAAATAATACTGTTACATTAAATAAACAATCCAAACCAGGTGTGCTAACCGGTATTATGAGCGGGCGTATCCTGTTACTGCGGTTATATATGCAGTATATCCGCTAAATAATAAACCTAGCGTTGGGGATCTCAAACCAATGAAAATTTCAAGAATAAATTGTGTAGCTGAATGTGTCATGGAACATTTCTCAAAAGCAATACGCGGAAACGGTTTAACAGATATAAGACATACAAAAATAAACGAGTGGGCAGAAACAGTTAGAGATACCGGAGCATCTATCAGCGACGTTGCTAAGCTAGAAAAGAAATTAAAATTTCCAATAACAGTAAAAACACTAACCGGAGAAATTTTGTACAAACAGAAATATACAAAAAATGGAGCTCCAGAAACAATCATCGATCATAATGCGCATGCATGGACTGATGCTGTAACAATATTTCCACGAGATAGGACAGTTAGATTTTATGACAATTATGTATTTGATGCTATCGGTGATATCAGTAAGAGCGATCCTGTATCTATTTGGTTATTTCAGAGTTCAAAATCCGCATATTACGATCAATTTGTAAAACCTAACGGAGATATTTACCGTAGAGAATCTCTCCATGAAGAAATGAAGAATCTTGCACAACGCTTTTGGCGTGAATATAATTCTGAAGTTGAACAATTACTAAATAATTGTTTTACAGTTCCATCAGTTGTGGTTCACTTTGCTCAGAAGAAAAATTCATGGTCGCCGACACGATCAGAATTCCTCGAAGATGTTCAACGAAGTTGTGTCGAATATGGACATGGCGGATTATGGAATACCAAATACGATCATCGTAAAGTTATATCCGTTGATATGGTTGCGTGTTATCCTGGAAGTTTTCTTGGATACGGAGAATGTTCTGAATACTTTGATCGATTCGGCCATCCCACACACGAAATGACAAGAGTTGCGATAAATGGACAATTACCTGATTTTGATTTAACTGGATTTGCTTGTGTAAAATCATTTAAGTTTTGTAATAATCTTCATCAGATCGTTTATGTGTGGTTTGGTAGACATTTCTCAGAAAAATGTTGGGTTCCAACGGTGCTATTACGATACATGCTTGATGCTGAAATTATAATATCGTTGAGTGTGAGTGAAGGTATTATATCATATCATTCGCAGAAACAAATTTGGTTACCACAACAAAAGAAACATTCACCCCTGACTTTGTCAGGGACAGAGTCAGGAGATGAAGATTGGGATGCAATTGATCATGAAAATAAAGTTGCAAAAGATTTAGGTAGGAAAATAATAGGTAAGTTTACTCAAGGAGGATCATATGATCATAAATGACATTGTACAAGATTAATCATGGATGATGCTGAATTAGATTTTATAATTACTGATACAACGAACAAAGGAACATTTATGAGCAGAAGCAATGCTTATTTGTCAGACGGAACCAAACTAGGTACAGTAGTGAGTTATATTGATGGTGAGTCACCGCAATTTACTCATTTAAGATCTTCTTTGCTTGCTTACGTTTCTATAAATTTATTATCGATGATAAATAGATTTCCTTGTTACGCTGTCAGAGTTGCTAAGGATTCATTTTATGTAGATAAAAAATATTTAGATTTGGTAAAACCGTTACTCGGTAGCGGCGAATGGGGATCATGGAGAATAAAACAAGAAAGTATACTCGACTATTCTGAATCAGCCGACGTTAATATCGCGGAGACATATTATGGCAATGACAATCAAATACCAGTATCAACATCACCATGTGTATTTGATCCCGTGGCCAGACATAAAACCATGTATCTCAGTGGACCTGGAGGTTCTGGTAAAACAACACGCGCTATTGAATTATTTCGGCGGAGTTCTTCAAACTCTGCAGACATGATTGTGTTGACACCCACGCATATACTAGCAAGAGAAATAAAACAACGAGGAGTAAAATCGTGTACATAGCATAGTTTCTGCAGATGGTGTGGAGATACGTGGACACCTGAGCGAATGGGTGAGAAATATATTCCAAAAAATCATCATCTGGGATGAGATTTGTACAGCATCGTTAGAAACATTAAAAATATTTCTTGATTGGTTACTGACAAAAAATACTGCTGTGATAATGTGCGGCGATCATGGTCAACCACCACCTTTCGTTGGGCAGTCTCCACATGAGTGGTTAAAATCATTTGTGGATTATTATGAAGCAATAAATGATGATCATAGAGCTATTGATGAACCCCTAAAAGAATTTAAAAGATTAATCAGACTACAGCCAGATAAAATACAATGTGAGATAATGCGTGAAATAATTCCAGAAACCCCTGTAAATGATTTTTCGAATTTATGGAGACCAAATGATTTGATAGTTGCGAGTAGAAAAATAGTTCGTGATGAATTGCAAGAGAAATTATTTCTGTTACACAAAGAAAGATTTCCAACGTTACCTGTACCGTTATGTTATCACCCAGCGGATACTCGACGACAGATTAGTGCAGTTGAAATTCCGGGACGAGACACTGAAAGTGTCCAGAAACAATATCTCGTATTAAATGATATTGTTTTAGTTGATGTTGATGTTGTTGAGAGTGCGTTGAGTATGAATAACTCACCGTGGAAATTAGGATATGCTATAACAATTCACTCGTCACAAGGATTAACTATTACTGATACAAATATCTGGATTATCGATGACAGAATCGAGTGGTCAAATTTAGTCTATCTAGCAGTATCTAGTGTCAGGAGAATATCTCAACTGCATAGAGTTGTCATAGACTCCACAGAAAATAATAATGAAATTGTTAATGACACTGAAGTTATTAGCGTAATAAGAAAAAAACTATTTGATTATAAGCAATGTGACAAAAATAAAAATAATCGTGATTTTGATATCGATGTTGAATTTATTATGGCGCTAAAACAACGACAGAATAATCGTTGTGTAATTTGTAACTGTAATATGCTGTGGAAATATTCGAGAAATAATCCAAAACAATTTACCGTGGATAGAATTAATAGTGATCTTGGTCATACACGTGATAATGTGACGCTGACCTGTCTTGAATGTAATCGACGTCGGGGTTCCAATTTACAAAAGTGAACGCGGTGGTAATTGTGTGTCTTTAGGAATTATTTGCAATTGTTCGCGAACAAATCCACATTGAGGAGCAGTTGAATCCAGTCTGTAGATGGCGGGTCTACCCGTGGATCTAACCACGCTAGAAATTTTATGTGTAGTCACACTCCAGATAGGATCAGTTGATCTTTTTTTTACCGCCTTCAAGTTCACCAGGTTCATATAAATACCTTACAGTCACATTACTTAACACTGGTTGAGAGGAAGATTCACGTCGGTGTATTGGTATATATTTTTTTGTGATCGCATTATAATGTTTCATGGAAGTTGCACGAGTAATTTCATTATTTAACGCAGCTATCACACTTGGTAATCTTGCAACCCATTCACGAGATCTCATGTCGCTCTGAATTATTTCCTTTGCATACTGGTATCCAAATAACCGCTCAGCGAGTGTTCGATTAAATCTTTCAACTATTGCCTGATCTTGATGAATTGTAGTGTGTCCTCGTCTGATTTTGACATTATGTTTTTTCATCAGCGATGATACTGCACCGAGAAATTCTTTACCAGGATCAACCTGAAGCAACTGTGGCCATCGTAGACCACCTTGTGGTCCGGATCCTCGTTGATAAATTCGTTCAAACGCAGATGCAACCTCAGTTGCTGTCTTTGTTGACAGTGGTTCTGCTTCTTTGTATCTACTTGCAACGTCAACGACAGTTAAAGCGTATTTGTATGTGCGTGATTGACGTCCACGTGTTTTAATAATATCATGTGGTAAAAACAAAATATCTGCTTGATGAACTTCATTGGGAGTACTGACATCAAAATGTGCATACTAAATTTTTTTAGGTGGTGGTAGATAAATTTGCCATATTGCTTGTCGTGCTAACCACGCTGCAGCAACAGCACGTGAGACTTTTGCAGCTTTAGCGAGTTTACTAATCGCTGCTTTGCCCTTCCAATATCCTCTTGGGCTATAATAAATGGACTCCATTATAATAATCATATAATTAATTACCCAGCCCCTATCATTATTTTACCTTTCATACCAGCTTTTACCAGAAAAGCAGCTAATTTTTCTCGAAGTGATTTATCTTTTATATTATTTATGGCATGAATTAATTTGATATCGGTGACATGTTGTTGTTGTAAATCTTTACTTCGATAAGCGATATCGTGAACGTAACACGCTTGATCAATCTTGTTTATGGGATATTCTCCAGGTCGCGGTTGATCTTGATTGTCAAGACGAATATCTAAACTAGTTCCTGGCCCACAATAATTATAGCCCGGTAAGTGTTTTTCCCCGGGATATTTCGCCCACGGTGATCCTGGTAATTTTCCCAGCGAAGCAGCAATATCACCTCCTGTCTTTATACTTGAAATAAATTTATATTTTTTTTGTGCCACACTTTTCACATTTACCTGTCAGTGCGCGTTTTTTATTTTTTGTTATTATTGTTGTTAATCCAGTGGTGGACGTGGCTGCACGGCATCGAATACAATATAAATTCATATTATTTATTATATGGATATAATTGACTTTTCTGCGACACGAAAACAAGAGCCAGTAAAACATCACCCAGCGCTACCGAATTCTATCAGAATGATAATAATAGGTCCATCTTGATCAGGCAAAACACAATTATTGCTTAATCTGATAATGAGATGGCTGAAGTGGGATAAATTATATTTAGTAGCACCATCTGTAGATGATCAGCGATGCTATGAAGGACTTAAGGATTTTAATGAAAATGCAAAGTTGCTGAATGAAGACAGTGACGTTATTGATTTTATCACCGATATTGATGAAGTGCCATGTGTAGATGATCTGGATGGAAGTATTAGTAACTTAGTAGTATACGATGATGTCATGCTGGACAAACAATCAAATCCAGCTAGGATATTTTCTCGAGGTAGACATAAAAATACAGACGTGATTTATGTTACACAGCGTTATACACAAATTCCAAAAGTGATCAGAGATAACTGTAATATTTTAGTTGTGTTTACCGGAGTTGTTAATCATACGCTGCAAAATATTTATTATACTTGGTGTTCAGGGGACATGGACATGAACAAATTAAAAAATTTCTTTGCACACGCGCAAGCTACACCGTTTGGTTTTATAACAATAAATTTGCATGATCCCAGGTTGAGATATCGTAACGGACTTGATACAATATTTGGATAAAAACCACAGCAGCAGGGAGGGTGGGCTAACAAAAATGACGCGCACGATTACATAAACGATCACTCACAAAATTTTATAAACACGAATGTCAACGCCGAAGTAACAGCGCGAACTAACCCCCGGTTATCTCATCACTGGTGATACTACAGAAAGTTAAAGGTTTCAGTTTGACGTTATTGACCTTTTTTTAAAATTTTTTTCTTGTGAAATCTTTGTTTTAGATATGTTTGCTCGAATCCAATTTTGTAGGGTTCACCCTCCCTGCTGTTCTGGGGCATCATACCGCAGACATGTAGCATGATGTCCCACCCAGTCACATTATCCTGACACCAGGCCGACCAGTCCTAACACTAACCTCTTAATGCTGAGCGTCAAGCGAGGCAGCTGTTAGTACCATTTTTTAAAGTCTTTTGTATGACTCGGCCGGGGTTCGAACCCACGACCTCCCGCATCCGAGGCGGACGCTCTAACCACTAGGCCACCAGAGCGGTTACTACAGGCATGATTAATAGACCTCCGAAATTTAAGAGAGTGACAACATACAACAACTACGCACCTCCGAAACAGAAGATTTGACAGTGAATGTGTTTTAAGTTATTATCTTAGTCTGTTAACATACATCCATGCATGTCCGAAGAGCTGTTTGGTAAAGGGATATTACCTAAAACTGGAGAATAAATCGCCAGAGATCAAAGGCGCTGAAAAGTGCTCTCGCACATTACTCATGAAACGGGAGGGGTTGAATCTGGCTATATTAATTTCAGAAGGTTGATGTGCTCTTTTATCTTAATGAACATCTTTGATAATTGTGAATTCCTTAAGATTTGGAGTTCTATTGCTGTGATCAAGTGAATCTGTACGCAAAGTCGGCGTTTCGGTTCTATTCTACAAAATAACAATTTCAATATACTCCTACATATTGGTATCTTGCTGAACAAAACAGTCTAATTTCCATACAAATTACATCGCAAATACACTGATTCCACACAGATGCCACACACAGGAATGAAATTCATATTGACACACATAATAGCATTCGTTTGCGTAATAGACAAGTTTTCTTTATTCCAACTGGTTTAGTTCCGGTCTGTTAAATACCAATATCCATGGTTATATTTTGTTGAATAAGAAGGAACCACAAAATTTTCATTCAAATTATAAGAATATTGTGCTTACTGACATCTCAGATCTATCTGCTAAACTCAAACCAACCATTTACTCAACCTACCTACATTTTTCGTTCAACATAGATGTACATGCACTTCGACCATTGTAACTTCACACATACAAAGGACGACGCACACATTTACATAAATTTATCACATCACTGATATGCAATTTAAAGGTCTACTAGTGTCTAATATACATTATATATCATAACATTCATATTGTGGTACAAAAGGTACAACATAAGTCTGATCATTTATCACATATACATATGTTTTGCACTTTGAAATGCAAGAGCTACAAGTTTGCTGTCTAACATAATAATATGATACAGCGTATTTACCACGTATATTGATTTATTCAGGTGTACGTGTGGAAATTGCAGCAGTAAAGAAACAGTAGATGCTGTAATGAGATCAATGTGATCTTGGATAAGACCGAGGAGCTCAGTGTGGATTGTATCATCGATCATCCTGGATTTCAGGCAGTTTGCTTGGATGAATGTGTCCTGAAAGCAGCGTACTATGCCTACAGACAGCAGTATGGAAATCACGAGGAAATTCTGTCAGAGTACGTAAACAATTATAGGCAAAATGTTCTCACTATAGTTATGGCGCCAATGTCAGGTCCCTTTTGGGAAAAGTGGTTGCTGTATAGACATAAATATAAAACAAAGTCACTCATAAATTCATGAAATCCCTCCTTCACTGAGAAAATGTGATATTTTTCTTATGTGGAGTTTTCACCCAAACCTTTCAAGAATAAACCCTGCTAGCATCATTTATCTGTTGTACTGGAAATTATCATGAAAAATTCTGTAACTTTAATCGAACAATAATTTCATTTCTTGAACAGACTCTGCACTATGGCATTTAAAACATATTGTGGTCTGTTCCTATTCACTTTAGATTCATTTAGCTTTCTATCATTGGTCGTAGCAAAATCTAATTTTATGCTAAAGGTCTTGACTCAGAAAACTTGAAATAAATAAGTTGAAACCAGAATAGGTGACATAATATAACTTTATTCAAGTCTAAAATATGTTGCATATTCTAGTTTCAGTCGTAACAGATACACTGCATACAGGCAGCTGGTAAGATGGTGCTGGGGATATCTTGGCCGTGAAATCCGAGTTGCTTTGCCATCCTGTGCAGTAGATGCAATCAGGCAGAAGTTCCCAAGTGAAGGTGGTAACTTCACAGGTTTCAAGCACCTGTAGTTATCTTGCAAATCGTGATGTCAGAGCCTGGACAGCCATCGACTTGTCTGGCCCCAGGGATTGGCTGCATAGAGATGGTGGTAACTATCAACTGAATGGTTTCCTGACCATTTCCTCCAGTGCTGCCATCAACACTTCAACATATTCTGAAAGAAGAAAATTTTCCCACCATAATTTAAGAAAGAAGAATTTCATCCGCTGCCTATATTCACGCTGACAATTTTTATAACAAAAATTTTTAAATAGGAATAAAAGTTAAAATGGTATTCAGTTTAACAAACATAAATAGTATTTGAATGTATAATTATTTTGTTACAATATATGATTTTGAATATGTGCTACAAACATAAATCTGCACTGACTTTATTTCGATTAAAATCCAGGACTTAGTTTTGATTAAAATAAATTAAATCAAGCTGCTTTGCCATCATTTTGAGTGTATGCGATCAGGTGGAACTTCCCAGGTGAAAGTGTTAGCTACACTCATTTCTACTAATTAAGGTCTTTCTTAAAAGTACAAAACATGTAATTTGAATTATGAGAATCTTTACAGTTTACTAAAGAGATGACTGTGTGAGCTCTTCAAGAACAAATATATACTTTAAATTGTATTGCAGATTATCAAGTTTAATATGAAATGTAATTCTTACTAGATTGTAACCTTTTGTAACGTGCATTGTCCTCAGGTAGACAGTCATGCAGACAGCTTGGAAACATTATTTTCATGTGTATGTCTGTTCTGGGCATGATTAGCTACAGAATGCCACTTGGCAACAATTAGGTCACCATTTCTAGGTTCGGTTGAAGCGGCACACCAGTACAGGTGATCTGCAATACTCCGAATCCATTTCCTCACATCCTCACATTGCCTTTCTCTGGCAATGTGTTCTAGTGTCTTCTTCACACCTGGAAATAAAAAGATTCAAGATAGTTATTTTCTCCCTTTTTCTTATTGTATTCCTAGTGACATGTTCACTTCCCAACTTAAGTAATATAACTTTAAACATACAATGATTTTATTACCATATGTGCTTGTATACGAGTTGCATCAAATAGTATCATTCAGTGTAGTAAAACTTAGAATACATACGTACATACATACATACGTACATACCTTTTGCAACATGCCACATGTCAAAATAGAGTGTGGCGGTCATATTCTCTCTGATCCATTTCTGTATCTGGACATGCCTGTCTGTAATAGTTGTGTCCACCTCCACACCATGGTTCTGTAGTTTCTTGATTGCTCTAAAAAGTCCCTCTTTCTCCATGTGATAGCAGCTCTTCACTTCATTGCTCTGAAACAAAACATTTGAGCAAATAACACTCTATTTCTTATAATGTCACTTATACATAGCTTAAATGTATTTACCAAATGTTTTGCTCATTTTCGTGCATGAGTAACATGTATGAATGCTTTCAAGTACAAAAAATATTTACTGTGGCAAAATTGAAATATTTATCAGAATATTCTGTTATATAAATATTTGAATTTCTGTCTGGTAAAGAAGCACACAAATTACCTGTACCAGCTCAATATCCAGGATTTGACCCAAATTAACCTCTAGCACACTATAGGCTATAAACTTTGCACTGTGGCCTGGACTATCACATCTACCATCCCCAACAATAGCAATTGGCTGACGAAGACTCTGTAACTCTCCAAAGACCCTACCCTGATGCGCCTTCCATACTTCATCGATAGTAGGTGTGAGTAGCACTCGCTGGTGGGTCATGAATGTGGATAGGTGCATCACTGGGATACACATGTGTTGCATAACCCAAAGAACCTTTGTTGGAGTTGCACCTGCAAAAAGGATGGCTCCTGACAAGATAATGTTACCGGCTGGCATGTCTCCAAGGTAGGGCTGGCTGTTCCAAGTGTATGACTTGCTGCACAGGTGGCACTCCTGTGTAACTGTAATTAATGTGCCAAATGTGTGGGGCACTGTCCCTTTTGTTGGTCCATGGCAGTAGCGACAAGTCCAGAATAATGACAACAGCTGTTCCTCAAACACAATAAATTTTCTCTCAGACATAAGGTTGGTAGATGGTTGTTCTGAACTGGAAAGAAAATGAAAATGCAATAGGGGCAAGGTTTTATAACTTGAGCAACAAAGATGTTTTTAAGCATCCAGGAAATTTATTATTTAGTAATTGTTATGTTGTGCTGATAACCGGTTTAATACGTCGAAAAACTTACTGAATTGTATAGACGATAAATAGTACTATTAAGAATTTGATATCACCATCAGATCAGTAGTGATTTTCATACATGCTGAAGTCATGCAGTTTACATTACCCTTCTCCAGAGGTATTTGAGATGAAGCTGGAATCCATAGGATCACTCTCATCTGGTTTGTAGCTTGAATCATCGGACTCCCTTATCATGAACACTCATCATCAATATCATGAACATCAATATCAGGGTCTGCGTCCGGTTCATCAAAACTCTCTGTTTTGTTCTCCATTTCACTATCTGTGGGGATGTCTAAAGAACAATGAATGCCTTTGCTCCTTCTCTGTACGTGCCGGACATTCACCTGACAACCTGTGAAATGTGAAATATCATACTTGTGTATACTGATCATCATAGTTTTTACACAGATGAGTAATTCTCATGAATATGCTTATCAATAACAGTGTATTATTGCTCAGTAACAAAAAGTGGACAAGTGCTTGGTATACTGAGACAATTGCTTACACGATCATACTGAACTTAGTTAATAAAATGTTACCTGTGTCATTTGCTTGTTAATTGTTAATGGTGAGATTATAATATTGAGTCATTTTACATCATTGAATTACAACAGTACACATGCACAGCATGAATGAAAGATATTACTAAACTTGATGAGTTGAAGTATCTCGTAGTGGAGTGTGCATTCATTCATTTAACTAGTTATATATGTATTAATATTATTATTACCAAAATCAATTTGTTTTCCTCTCACTAATGCTTGAATTCTCTTGGATCTCTTAGGTATCCTGTCAGTCTTACATTCAACAGCAATACCGCACAAGCATGTGTCTAGTCACTGAAACAAAAGCAATAGATGAAAAATGTGTTTGGCAAATTCTTGTGAATACCTTTGCATTAGATAAGGTGGGCATACTTTAAGTTTTATATATGTTTGAACAATAAATGACAGATGCGTCAAACCTCTTTCCTTACTTATAGAAACTATGGCTGATCATAATGTGTGACATATAACCAACACATTGCCGAGTTTTTCCGCAATAAATAATGAAATATCTTTATTGATTTACTCTTATGCTATCATATATGAGGCCATATAAAATTGTATGAAGCTATACCAACCATTTGAATACTGGAAATGCATGGAAAGTTCTCGGTGACATCAATATACACAGCAGGATATGTCACACCATCTACTGTTGACTGTGTGATTGGTGTCTTTTGGGTTCTGTCTTGTCCATTATCTTCTGGATGCTGGTTCTGAAATATCTCTTTCAACACCTAACAAAAAGATATAAATAAATCGAGAAGCATTAGAAGTTTACATCATAAACAATATTAAAGGCTAAATTTCTTTTATATTACCTTCTATAAATCTGTACACAATGTAAATAATAATAATAATATACTTTCCACATCGAACAAACATTACAATTCACATTTGCAATTAATGAGTTGTGGGTGTGAATCCAGCCTAGATCAGGATCCACTGACACAATAGTGTATATCTAAGCAAGGAAGGTAATTTACTCCCAGAGCCACAGAACTATTTAGTCTTTACTATTAAACACAATCAATACACCAACTATTCACATCATTTAAACATGAGAAGAAAACTTGTGATATATCATTATTATTATTGTTGAAAACAGCAAGAGACAGGAATCAAGCTACGGCATCCGCAAGAAATTTTTCTAGGGTGAGATCCAAACAATGCGGAGGGGTGGGTGGGTGGCAATATATATATATATATATATATATATATATATATATATATATATATATATATATATATATCCCTTTGATTTAGGCTTTGTACCATTGCACACACACTTACACACACACACAGATCATGATAAAGCAGGTTTCAAATTTTTTTGGG